>JAZBGZ010000087.1:5486-96343 GCA_037414795.1 Stenodera caucasica
TGTCATCGAATATCATAAGAAATTATTACAAACGATACCGCAACAAATAGCTCTATTCTACAATAATTGTATGTACATTTGTCATATATTAAGAAAATGGAACACTACTTATCAAGAAAAATTACCAAAGATTTTGGAGGATAATATTTCAATTGACGAAATTCAACTAATCACATACAAATCTACAGATCTATTTAATAATTATGTTGAGAATCAGTTGAAACAAATTGATGAAATAATGAAAGATTCCGGTTTAAATCAAAATCAAACACTCGACAATGTCGATGTTAATATCGAGAAATCATTACGGCAATGTTTACGACAACAGGAATTATTAAAAACTGTATGGCATAAAATATTACCGTATGAAATTTATAATAAAATAATTGGACAAATTCTAGATTGTCTATGCAATAATTTGATCAATTCAATAATTAAATTCGAAGATATTTCATCTGATGCTGCTAAACATCTATTAGAATTTATAAAAATGATCCAAACACGAGGACCAAAATTATTTAGTGATTCAAATGAGATTAATTTATTCGTTAAAAGTTGGTATAAATTGAATGAATTGAGCTTTATTTTAAATGCAAGTTTAATTGATATTAATGATCGTTGGGCTGATGGTAAAGGACCATTGGCATTACAATTCAAACCAGCTGAGATCAAACAATTGATTAGGGCTTTATTCCAAAATACTGAACGTAGGGCAACTTTACTACGAAAAATTAAAGATTAAGATTTGTATTTCACATATAACATAAACAATCCAAAAAAAAATATATTTTAGTTTCTACAAACTTCCTTATTTTACTCTTAATTTACGTAAAATTGAAATCAGTAGTATAAATAATTATAAATTGCTGGGACGTTTGGTGTGTATCGAAATAATTGAGTTTCATCCTTTGACGAATAGATGTCACTTTGTACAATTCCACGCATCTCTATCGAAGTCCCGTTGTTTTTTTATTATTTTTGACGAGACAAATTTCGATTGGTTCAAATTTCGTCTATGATCGTCTAGTCCGATCGTTATGAACCAATCAGATTCGAGCAATTGGCGGTTTTCAATGTCAAACAAACAAATTTTGTTGTGGTGCGCATTGGTACATTTTTTTTTTGTGTTCGTTTTATTTTCCAATCGTTTTTGGGTGGAGGAATTAGTGCCGGCTAGAAATATTGAGAATAATTATAAATTAAATAATAAATTTTCAATTGTTCTATCAAATTTCCAACAACAAATTCAGGTATATATTTATTATTAATCATAACAAAGTACTAAATCTTCCAGCCCTTTTCTGTATGTTAACTGGTTATAACTGGTAACATCCAAAATAAGAACCGTGATGACCGTTATTTTTGAATTGAATTTTCTTTTGTTCCATCTATATTTGCACTAGAACGATTACTAATCGTTTAAATTAACCACAAGTATTTTAATACGAATTTCAGAATGACATCAACAAATATTTTCTCTGGTATGAGTGAAGGGCGTAATTCTAGCCGTGTTTTACGACCACCGGGCGGTGGTCAAACTGATGTCCTTGGTGTGAATTCAGCACCTGAACCGGAACAACCAAAGAAAATGAATCCACGAAATATTTCCTCGATTGTTGAAGGTACAAATCAACTGCCTCTATCACCTGATAAGAAATGTGATATGAAACAATCTGCCAAAGATGATGATAAATCACAAAAACCGTCTGAAAATAATCAGTCGAATCAAACAACAAATCAACGTGTTCGTGTTCCTCCAGGTGGATTCTCTTCCGGTTTATGGTGAATCTAGTGACAAATTTTTGTCAAGCTTCTATTTTATAAATTTTTCTCGTATTTGTCTTTTCGACAAGGCTTTTGACTATTTGGTACTTAATGGCTGCCTTTTGTAAAATTTATTATATATAATAATAAAATATAAACTTTCAGTATGTGTTTTTATTTTCAAATATCGCGCTGCTTTTATTATTAATATTCAATTCTTTTTGTTGGTATTGCTCATTTAATCCCGGCATATTTAAATTATGCTAATCAAAAGTTGCTTATTGAAATTAAAGTTGTTTAATAGAAAAATAATCCAGTATAATATCTCAATTTAATTTATTTCAATATTGCCAATAGCCTTATCTTGGAATTATTTTCATTTTATTGAATTTATTGTCGTGTTTTTTTGTTTGCCTACTGTATTTCGCAGCTGTTGTTTTTAATAATAGGGAATTTTAATTTTTCTATTTTACCAAGTTGGTATTTAGAAATGGGAGAAAATGGCGTCTGTTAGCTTGGCGGTGATGAGTGCAGTGCAGTGACAAAACATTAAAAAAATATAAACAAAATAAAATTAATTATAAAATCAATTATATTCATTTAAAAAATGTTAATTTAATCCTAAATGTAGTAATATCTTGTTGGTAGAAGTCATATGTTTTTGTGTTTGAAAGATGACAGCTAACATGTATCGTGTCGGAGGTAAGTTCGGCTGATACATATATATATGTATATGTGTGAGTGTGTATGTATGGAGGCGCGTTTGTGTATGTGTATATTGTAGATAATTAATAATAAAGTAAAATTATTAATTAATTTTTCTAGTTCCGATCGAAATAAATCTTATTTCCTTTATTTGTAATAGAAAGAATGAAAAGTTGTCGTTAGAGCGTTGGCGTCGTTTCATTCTATATTTAACTCAATTATAATTATTACCATCGTCTTATTTAAGCTGTAATCAACAGTGCTGTAATACTAGTTTTTAACCTCAATGTTTCTTTTTGTTTTATAATTTATAATATAGTTTCACGTATATACTTAATATATTTTTTTTAGATTATGTGTACTTCGAGACATCATCAACGTCTCCGTACCAAATCCGACGTATAGAAGAATTAAATAAAACTGCTTCCGGTAACGTGGAAGCTAAAGTTATGTGTTTTTATCGACGAAGAGATTTACCATCTCAATTGATCCAACTAGCAGATAAACACCAATGTAAGTTGATTGAAAATTGTATAAATTTCATTTCAATCTAATTTAGTTGAGTAAAGCTTCATTTTGGAGTACTTTTCTAATCTATTAATTGAAATTCAATTAATCACCTCCACCATCACCACTTTTGCTACAACCATTATCTATTAACTATTGTGGCAATGGTTACTTAGCTGTGATGATGATGATGATGATTATGATTACTTCCGGTTTTCTGTTATTTTCATTATTGTTTTTCTCACGCATTCTATGAGAGAATATGTTTTGGTGGTAGTAGGGGTGGTGGTGATCGTGATGGTGGAGGGGCAAAAGTCTTGATTAGACGATCGATATTCGCTGACTGTACCTGTCTTGTCACCCGACGACCATAGTTGTATATGTATAAGTATATATATATATATGTATTAGTATGTTTGTGTATATGTATGAATGTATAGAGTATACTATATACACGTTGTTTCGCGAAATCCTACCACAACTGTACTTGATCAGACCGCGTCGCTATGACAACTAGCGAGATGCTTGTTCTTTTAACCAGGACTGTACTTTTATAATTACACGCAAAAAGTGGACGAGAAAATATATACCTTCTCTAAAAGCTTAATATTCGAATCTCGATCTAGTTGTACCCTCTTGATGGATCATATACTGCTCTTTTCAATTTTTTTCCAGTCACTATTTCAGTTAATAAATATTCGCCAAAACGGTGTATCAAAAGATAAGTTTAATTATAAATATTGATAGGCACCGATAAGGAATATAAATGAATCTGAGATTCTTAAAACTATTAATATCAAATGTCTAGAATATTTATTAGTTAGACTTGAAAAAACTGCATGACTTTAGATTTATCTCTTTAATTCACCACTCTAACAAGTGTAAAATTTCAATAAAGATTCATCAAAGTCACCCTCAAGAATTTCAAATGAACTTATAGTTTGGGTGATGAATATTGCTATCAGATAAATGATTTTTCTATAAATTTCGTAGGTCATCTATTATTAATTCTTACTATTGTTATTGTCAACTAGTTGAGAAATCAACTAAAGCTTGCCAAGTTTTTGACTTTTTTAGGATTGATTCTATTAGCACATTTTCCAATTTATTGATTACTATTGATTAAAAAATTCGTCTGGATTGATTTTCTAAATAATTTATAATGAAGTTAGATTTCCTTTATTCATATAGTGAAGTTCGCAAAATAATGAAGAAGAAAATATTACGATATTTTGCATTAAAATTGAATTAACAAATGAGTTTAATAAGTTTAATTGAAAAAAATCCTGAATTTATTGTTAGATGTATATCTATCTATTTATGGAAT
The DNA here is from genome assembly GCA_037414795.1 of Stenodera caucasica. Classification (NCBI taxonomy): domain Eukaryota; kingdom Metazoa; phylum Arthropoda; class Insecta; order Coleoptera; family Meloidae; genus Stenodera; species Stenodera caucasica. The sequence continues at coordinate 9,790 of JAZBGZ010000087.1, forward strand.
GTTGTCATATAATGAATTGAAGATCTTATCATGAGCTGACAAAAAAAATATGTATAATGTAAAATTTGAATTGAAGTGAAATTAAATTCAAAAAATCGTTACCGAAAGGAATTTAATTATGACTGACTAGTAGCATCAAGGTCTCTGATATCTTATCAGTATTAATAAAATTAAGGTTAAGAATGTTTGCTTGTTATTTTCCCCTTTCAATATATGATATAATATTTGTATGTAAATATGAATCATTTATTCTAATCATTAGTTATAAAATTTAATATTGTATAATCTTTTTGATTATTATGTTAATTAATTAATTAATTAATTAATTAGTTCATTGACTTATATTGATAATATTTGTATGATTTTTTTTGTGGATAGGTGCCTTAGATGAATCGAATGGTAGTCCAGATTCTGGTAGTCGTGGAGGAGGAGGAGGTGGTGTTGTTGTTGCTGGTGGTGGTTGTGACATATTAAATCCAAAACAACGTCATCAAATGAAACATCGTGAATTGTTTTTATCACGTCAAGTGGAAACATTACCAGCCACCCATATACGTGGCAAATGTTCAGTAACATTATTTAATGAAACTGAAGCATTGGCATCCTATTTAAATAAGGACGATATGTTTTTTTATTGTCTTGTGTTTGATCCAACACAAAAAACATTATTAGCGGACAAAGGTGAAATACGTGTAGGCAGTAGATATCAATGTGATGTGCCACCTTTATTACGAGATCAATCTACTAATACTAATAATGGTGGTGGTGGTGGTGGTGGTGAAAGTGTTGATACACGTGATTTAACTGAATTGGAAACATTAGTTTGGACACCTGAACATAATTTAACAGATAGACAAATTGATCAATTTTTAGTTGTTTCACGTTCAGTTGGTACATTCGCTAGAGCATTAGATTGTAGTTCAAGTGTTAAACAACCATCATTACATATGTCGGCAGCTGCTGCTAGTCGAGATATAACATTATTTCATGCTATGGATACATTACATAGACATGATTATGATTTGGCTAATGGTTTATGTTCATTAGTACCATCCAGTGGTCCTGTATTATGTCGTGATGAAATGGAAGAATGGAGTGCATCAGAAGCTAATTTATTTGAAGAGGCATTAGATAAATATGGTAAAGATTTTAATGATATACGTCAAGACTTTTTACCATGGAAAACTCTAAAAAATATTATTGAATATTATTATATGTGGAAAACTACAGATCGTTATGTACAACAAAAACGTGTTAAAGCTGTTGAAGCTGAATCTAAATTAAAACAAGTCTACATTCCTAACTAGTGAGTTCGTATTCAAAATTTATTTCAAATATTTTTTCAATAATTCCTATTATTTTGTTTATAATAACAGTAATAAACCAAATCCAGCTGCACTCAATAATAATAAAGGTGTTGTTAATGGTAGTAGTAATGGCAGTAATTCCGATCAACCAGTTTCATTAGGTGGAAAAGCTTGTGAATCTTGTAATGGTAGGTGTGTTGAAGGGTAATCAACATTATATTTTATATTAAAGTATCTATTTTAAAACAAAGATAAAGATTAATATTACATCTTTCTTGAAAAGCTATTAAATTAATATGAATTTCTCATCATTTTTATTTTTATTTTTTTAGTTACTGTTTCTACCCAATGGTACGCCTGGGGCCCATCACATATGCAATGTCGTCTTTGTCATACTTGTTGGCAATATTGGAAGAAATATGGTGGTTTGAAAGTACCAACACGTTTTGGTGAAACAGAATTTGATGGTACAGGTGGTTTAGGTAGTGGTATAACAATTGGTAGTGGTGTACTTGGTAATAGTGGTAAAAAGAAATCAGGTAGTGATATTGATGATGATCGAATGTTATCAACAATGCCACATCGTCCACATCGTTGTAATATTGGTGGTTGTGGAAAAGAATTTAAATTGAAAGCACATTTAGGACGACATTATGCAACAGCACATGGTATTGTTGTACGTTCAGGTTCACCAAGACCAGTAATGAAAACACGTACAGCATTTTATTTATATACAACACCATTAACAAGAATCTCAAGACGATTATGTCGTCATATAATGCGTCCTAGACATGCAGCGCGTGCACCATTCTTTGCTATTAATATACAAGCTGTTAAACAAGAATGTGCAACGAAAATGACTGGAAAATCAATAAATGAATTAAAACAATTATTAATTTATCGTAAAAAGAATCGTGGTAGTGTTACAGCAATTGCAACAAGATTAGGTAATCCTGGTTCAGTAACACCACAATGGTTGATTTTAACAGATAAAGATAATTTACCAAAACCGGAAAAAGTGGCTTTTCCTAAACCACCAAAAGCACCTGATGGTAGTTTACTATATGAACGTGTTCCTAATAAACCTGAAGCTGATAAGATTCCACTTAATAATATGTCGCCGTCCTTAAAACGACGTGCCTATGATGAAATGAATGGTGTTGATAGTAAGTATCTAAATTTATTTAATTTCAATTATAAATCTATTTTAACAATCAAGCTATTTAACTTCATCTAAGGCAAAATTTAATGTATTTTTTTTTATTATTTTTACTGGCTTCTATTCCGACTTGGATTGGGACGATGGTAAGTTAACAAAGTTAGCCAGTATTACTATGATAAAGTAGAATAATATTAATGATAATATAAATATAATGGAAATTGTACACTTTGTTAAACAATTTGTTTGAACCCAGGTTCTGCAATGAGTGCACCCCCACCAAAGAGACTCAGTAAAGATCCTAGTGGTTTGATGAATCGTCCTGATCAATATCCACCAACAATGATGTCAACATCATCAATTGTACCTGGGCAAATAATTCTGCCACGTCACATTTCACAAATTAATGGTAAACCAAGAATTGCTCATATGACACGTACTGGATCAGGTAGAAAACAAGTAATTAGTTGGATGGATGCACCAGATGATGTTTATTTTCGAGCTACAGAAGGAAGCAAGTATGTTGATTGAATATAATTTATATTGTTTATATCGATATAAATAATTAACAATGTAAATTATTAGGCGAATGCGTCGTCAAATAAGTCTGACAGAATTACGAAGAGCAGCGAGAAAACCATGGCGGCAGCTTAAAACAAAATTTGATGAACATCCAGTGGTTGTGTTAGATTGAATGCAAAATTTGTTTCTTACAACAAATTAATTAACCAAATCAACAAAATAATAATTTTAATAATAATAATAATTATAAACATTCACTTTGTGTGTGAAGATCGCTAAGTGCTCAGTGTGTGCCGTAGCACATTTTTCTTCTTTTTTTTTTGGTTTTTTTACACTTCCTATATTTAAAAATTATTTTTCGGTTTTTGCGTCTTCATCATTTCTCAACATCACAACCAGCAATGCCGTAATTTTATTTCATGATTTTTCAATTTCTAATTAATATTTAATTTTTTTAATTAATCATTGCTGGATGATGTATTTTGTATGTAGTTGTACAATTTATTTACCGGCAATAATACAAGTGATGAAATGGGAAATTATGACAGGACTAGTCTTTAATACAGATGAAGAAAGGATGCAGTGAAATTTTTCTGAGAACATTCATAAACTGATGTAGATAATGTCATTTTAATTAAATTATGTACTCTATCCCTGTATCTTTGCTATTTAGGGATAGTCATTAAAGTTATCATAAAAATCAACGTAGATTAATTTACATTTTTTTCATAAAAAAAATAAAGCACAATAGATATTTAAAGAAACAATGTCTTTTTATTTCGATGCATATCGAGAAATTCAATGTTGAATTCAAATAATTGAATTCTACATTTAAAGATTTTGACTTACCATGTGACATGTAAATATGACTGAAGTTAGTTACATTACCATACCAACTGAAGTAAAATTTCCCTAAACGGTATAGCACATTTTACAAAAGTTGTGCAATATTTTCGGAAAATACTTTATAAATCTAATTATAAATAATTTTCCAAGAACTAGTGCATGAGTTATTGATAGTTTTTTTGTATTACGGTGCAATTTTTTCCCCTAACCGAACAGGCTAGCCAACCGACATTATTTCGAGAATTGTTTTCTTACAGCATCTGTAATGTCAGTGTTTAATTGTTCGAATTTGTTAAAAATAAATTTAACAATCAATTACAATTTGTATTAAACATTATCATTAATCGATAATTGAACAATGGTGAGCGAAATTTTACAATAGTAAGTTTAATTAGGTCGCAATTTAAACGAAATTTTTAGTCTGTCGCTGAATTTCTGAAGGGTCTTCCTTCGTACAATGAGAATAATTTCACAAAATTCCATGTAGATACTAATAGTAGGAGTCCATTAAAAAGGCCGTCAGTTTATATACCAACAAAAGATTATCCTTCTGAACAAAGTCAGTAATTTTGATTTTATTCGCAAATAATCTAATAAGTTGATTGTGATTTCCAGTAATTGTAACAGAGAAGACCAGCATTTTATTAAAATATATGCAACAGCATTGGGATAAAAAGGTGATCACAAGTTTTCTATCTCAATTTTGTTAGTTTATCGATTTGTTAATTATAGAATTCGACAAAGAAACGGGAACACACATCAGAAAATGATGAACCGTCTAGAAAACGTGCAAGACTCGATTATAATACCCCATAAGAAATCTTCCTTTTGATAAAACTAATAAGTTCCATTTTAATAATTTTCATTTTTCTATAAATTTCGATACGAAATAGAATTTTTTAAATATTCATTTGCTTTTATCATTTTCCGTTAATCTAAATTCGCGTATTATCCATTTGAGAAGTATTTTTTGTAAATAAGTTTTGTTTCATGTAAACTGTTGATGCAATATCCATTGCTACGCAGTTCTTGTGTTTGTTAATAAATAAAAGATTATTTAATGTAATTCTCATTTATTTACTCAAAAATAAATCAAGTTGCTGATGGGGTACTCGGCGAACCGACAACATCAATTATTTCGCCGCTCAGTTGTTTTATAGGCTCAGTTTCAGATGCTGATAGTAGAGAAGGCGGTATTGTTAACGTCTAGAAATAATTTTATATTATTATAAAATAATTACAAACAGGTATCGAATACCTTTCCAGGATTCAAAGCTTCATACTGATGACGTAGTGATTGTAGCTCAAATTCACAAGTACTAAGAGCCGATTTAATTTCCATCAATAAAACCATATCGCTTCGCAATTCATTGAAATGTTGACAGATATCTTCAGTTGGTGTCGGATTCAATTCGAGGCCCATTTCTTGCAGCATCTGTTCGATACCTTTAGATTTCTTTTGACCAACATTCGCTGGCAATTTCATACGTTGGGACCTTAATGATACACCACTGTTTTTATAATCGGGGAATTTTATACCAGCCGTTTCTATTGCCTGTAAAATATGCTATTGAAAAATGGATCTATTAGTTTTCATTAAAGGAAAACCACACATAATCTGATAATAAAGATTAATTATAAATTATAGAAATATTTGATTTTTGGGGATGATGAAAAATAATAAATAGAAACTCACGCTAGTATCGACGCGTGATGGTCGTGACGGATTCGCTAATTTCTTCTTCGGTAGTTTCTTATCTGTTTTACGAGGCGTTTCACTTTGACTATCAGCTTGACTTATTAATTTTTGTAAATCTTGAGTTTTACGTTCACGTTCCTTTTTACGGGCCTCAATTTTCTTCAATTCGCTAAGCAAAAATTGCTCTTCTTCAATCTACAACAATAATTATCTTAAGTTGTAGTTTAATTTCGATCACAAAAAATTGTACCTGTTCTTGTGTGCGTTCATATAATCGTTTTAATTGTTCTTTTCTTCGTCTCTCATGATCAGCATCGTATGTATAAACCTTCTTTTCACCTCTCAACTATAAATTTTAAATAATTAATAAATAATTATTAGATTTTTGTTTGATTACTTTAGCTAAAGTTCCGCAAATTTTGTAATAACGTTCTTTGATATCTTCAACTGAACGCTTGGTGAATTTTTCTGTGTCGTATCGATCCGCCATTATAATGAAACGCAGATCAAATTTCTGCGCTAATTGCATTAAATGATCAGTTTCTTCTTTAGTCCAAACATCATTTCGTAAATACTGTTGATATTCAGCATCCGTATAAGTATAAATTTCAACTTTCTATAAATAATATTAATATTAATTATTATTGTTATTAGAGTGATTTAGTAATACTTTATTGAATTTCGCGAATGGATATTCTTTCGGTTCGTCAGATGGTCGCCGCCAATGATAAAATGTCGCTGTATCAGTTCTAGCCGGATTTTGAAAGGCCATCCATTTCCATTTTCTCGGTTTTCTCATACCTAATTTAATTTTCGTTTGTTTATAACCATGTCCTGTATCAGATTGAAATAACGGTGATACATCTTTATTATCATTGTATAAAAGGGCGAAAACTTCACGGTGCATCCCTTCAGGACGCCGTTGTACTTTTGTAGTAGTCGATGGACGTTTCTTCTGTTTATCACTACCAATTATAGTTTCACGTGTTACTTCCGGCGTTAGTGGACGATCCAATTCCATAATATCACGTACGTCTGCCATTTTCTCAATAATTTTTACAATTTCCCAAACATAAAACTTTTGTTGTGAAAATATAAAAAGTTAGGTTAGAAACACCGATAATTGTCAAATAACAGCGGCACCAACATCAATTTTCAATTTGTAATATTGGTAATAATAGAGCGGTAGATTTGAATTATGCTTGATCGGTGGACATGTCGATATCAATAAAACAGGTGGACATAAATGATGTAAATCAAGAGTGAATGGAATGTGGGCTGCTGGTGTACCTGGAGGTGTTTAACGTTGTAAAAGTCTCGGTAATTTCCAACCAGTTCGTATCGTATTCGGCTTGTTACAATCAACAATATTAACGAAATTGTCGACAAGTGAACTCTTAACATGTGTACAGAAAACAGGTGAACGGATAATAAGTGAAAGAGAGATAGAATAATAAGAGGGGAATTTATAATTTTGTGTGTGCAGAAGAGAGATTGACTTCGTTTTTAGTAGTTTCGGTTCACATGAGGGACAGTTGAAGTGTCGACATTATTGAAATGGTTTCGAATGCAAAATAAAACAACTGTTCACTGTTTATTGATGGAAAATATTAAATATAATAATATAGAAAGTAAATCGAGTGTATGTGAAAATTTAAATACAATAATAAAACTTTGTGGTGAACATTCAAGTGAATATAGAGTTATTTTTCTAGGTGACTTCAACGATCAATCAAGATAGAAAACTGAATCATCGCTGCGAAATTTCTCGTGCCCATATTTGAAATATTCTACAAATTTCTAGTAAATTCATTGGAACACTCGTAATTTACCCCAAATAACAGTCACATATTATACAGAAATATTGGAAGTGAATTTGAAGAATTTCGTAGTTTTGTGTCGTGATTTAGCATTGAAGTCTCCGTTTTATCCCATAATTGTTCGAATCTCCATGTAGTAATTATCGTTCCTTTGAATATTTTATAATTTTTTTATTATCATAACAAAAATTAAGTACGTGTCGGTATTGTTGGTGGTTTTCCCATAAATTTCCAGTATTATTGGTGCTCTTTTAAGTGTGAAAATATTTAGAAATAGAAAAAATTTATAGTGATGTTGAACAATTATAAAGCAATGTATCGTCCGAATTTTTACGAAAGCACCTGTTTGAGGTGCAATGAAACTGTTTATCAAGTAGATAGAGTTGGTCCATTAAAAGATTTCACATTCTTTCATAGTGGCTGTTTTAAATGTGCTATATGTGGCACGAAATTAACATTAAAAACATATTACAATAATCAACATCGACAAGAAGATAAAGAAGTCTATTGTAATAGTCATGTACCGAAAATTGGTCCAGGACATCTAGACGGATCATCAGTTGGTATACGTTCAGCACTAAATGTACCAAAATCGTCGAATTTTGTTAATGAACAAATCCGAGGACCTGGACGAGGTGTTCATGAACCAGAAAGTAAATATAAATATTCAACAGAACAAACGGAAAGACTATCCAAATAGTTTCGAATTTTCTTATTATTATGTAAGATTCTATGATTGGGAAATCGGGTACGAATTTATTTGTAATGGAATGCGGTCGTCGAGGTGTCTAACCATTTACAGAGTTTAAACACATTAATGATGCAATCCAATTGGTGGAAAATCGGAAAATTATTTCGATAGTCTACATAAATCGTGATAACTCCAAGCCAATTGGACCCGAAACTAATTGAAAACACAATTTATTTCGAGATATTATAAGTCAAATTGCGCATTCGCTAATTATAAAGTAGTTGAAGGCCGGCTATTTTTTCACAAAATTGCAATAAATCTCGGAATGATGGAATAGAATTTTCTTGTTTTTTATTATTAATCGAATAATCGCTAATTATACGAATGTACCAATAGTATGAGATAATTTTTCGCTCCGATTGACGATATTCTTCTATTTTCTTCTCGAGTCCATCAACTAGGCTGGAACGCATTTTTTCATCATCATCATCATCATCATCATTTTTATTTATTATTGTCTTTAAACAACAAACAGTTGTTTTTGAAAATAATGCCGTTAACCCACCTTTCCAATTTTTATGAGTAACTTAAAAATCAAATTAAATACCAGCAGTTACCTTCAACTCTAGGTGTAAAAAAGAGAGAAAAGTGAATGTCAAAAATTTTCATTCAATTATTAATAGATATTTTTAAACTGCACTTTACAAATTAATTACAGTTTAATAGGGACGACCCAGAAAATTGCCCACCCCCCCAAGGGATCGTTAAACGCAAATCCACAATCTAGTCATCCGTGGAATTGAATCGACTCTCTCTTTTTTCCAATTTTCTTGACGATTAAATCAATTCACCTGCTTTTCTATTATCATTATTATTATTATTGTAGTGTTGAATATTCGCACCCATATGAATGGTAATTATCAGCAACAATCATCACCGACTGCTTATGGTGACCGTCAATATGGTTCCCAATATAGCCCAACGAATTACCATCAAAATAATAATAACCATCACAATAACGATTCGCCTGGCTATCAATATGGACGTTTCGATGCTAGTGCCCTACATATAGCCCATGCCCTTAAACAGACCGAATTACAGAAGGCCTATCGTACAACAAGAGAGAAACCGATCGATTGTTATCTGGTAAGTTAAATGAAATTATCGAGGAGGATGTTGGATAGAAATGAAAGAAAGTTGGGAGATTCTTTCATTTCCGGTCCAGTATTGTTGATAATTAGCGGCGAAGAGAAATCATTTAGGACTTGTTGTTGTTGTTGTTGTGGTGATTTTCTGCTTCAGTTGAACCATAAATTGATTATAAATTTAGAATGAAAGTTGTAGATTTCAACGAATTTAATTCCGTTATAAAGTTGAAAATGGACAATTTTTAATTATAAATATCAACAACAATAGGATGGAATCAGTCACGGTTAGGCTAACGTTACGGAAGCGCAATGCTACAATTACACATTGTACGGTTTACGGGGTATATGCAAATTTCCCGTTTCTTTATTTATTTATTTTATTTATTTAAATAAATATTCGCAAAATTAATATGATTCTTCTCAAATTGGTATTTATGTAGTCGATCCGGTAACAATGTAGGTGTCGTCCTTACGGCCTACAGTCTTATCGGCGTTCACTTATTATTATATTCAATATTCAAATAAATGGGCCATCGTTTTATTTGAATTTATCAAAGATTTATTTTTATTGACCACCTACAAGACCATCGACTAATATGGGTACAGAACATATAATATCGACGTCACAATGACGATATTAATGAGAAAAATGAATTTTAATTGTTATGTCCGTTATAAGCAGTAATTGACATATTTCTTTTGTAGCAGACTGTACAGAAATTGAGGCTTTTCCAAATTCCCCAAAATTATTCTAAATATCAATATTCGAGATGATCTACCAGATTTCAAGCCTGGAAAAAATAAAAAATCATGAATATTCCAGCAATAAATAACATAAAAATCGAACAAATTCGGGTACCGTTACGTCACGTTAATTTGAATTTTCCATCAAAAATTTCAGATGATTATCTCGCGAATAAGAGCAGTCTCTGAACTCACTAATTATACCAACGACAATTTAATCCGTTTTCTTTCGAAAGTACTAAACTTGACCGGAAAGTTCCGTTTTTGATAATCGTTTTCTGGAAAATTTCAAAATTTCCACTTGTATATACTAATTTTCCACTCGAGCACAATCAAACTTGTACAAATATCACAATTGCATATAAATTCCTTTGTTTAGCGAAAGAAATGAGGTTCGAGTTCGATCCAAGGATCGATCTTTGCTCAAAACTCATGCTCGAGCTTAGGCGACTAAAGAGTCAAAAACAACTTAAACTCGGCTCAACTTCGGGTATTTGAGACCCGATTAAAGTATAACTTGCATCCTCAACGTTGAGGATGCTTCGAGAACTGATAAATGGCAGTAGAATTGATGATGATCTCAGAATTGTGACATCATCAATGGTAATTAGGCCATATTTGGGAGCGTCTAAGGCAAAAATCTAGACGGAGCCTTTCCATGATTCCATGGACATAGAAAAAAATAGCACTAATTTGTGGTGTCGTCTCTATTGCACTTTCGATAAAAGCACCGTTATCTACAGAGTGATCAAGAAATACTGTTTAAGTTGGCAATTCTGAATTTCATTTTAAAATGGTAGAACTGCTGTTTGACAACTACTTTGACGTTTAACTGACATTTGAGTGTTGATTTAAATTGAATTATCTGTCATACAGAGATTTCCGGTGTAGTGTTGCAAATCATTAAACACAAAAAACCTCCAAGTAGGATTGCCAACTTAAACAGTATTTCTTGATCACTCTGTAGTTTGCTATGCAATAAAAGACAAAAAAAAAAAATACGCAAAAATAGTGAAACCACCTCGATATTCGCAATTTAAGTAGAACATACCGTAATTTTTCTTTATATATAAATGTAGAAACCTCAAAATTAGTAATGAAATTGTGTAAGTGGCGCAAATTCTAGGAGTGTCGTCAATACAATGTTCAGTACCCGTCTGGAAAATATTTTTCGTATAAATTCATTTCCGCTACAAGATAAAGATCTGCAAAATAAAACAATAGATTATTTCCGTGTCCCACTATTACTATTATTAACATTAATAACAATATTCTTAGCTACAAACGGAATTCTTTCCGCGCCAGAACATATTCTCACAGGATAATAACGCAATTAGTTTATTACTTTGAGTTATTTAGAGAAGAAATCATATAAATTGCTCTGGTTGTTGATAATTAAATGACAATTTGAACTACAACTAGTTATCAACAAGCCAAATAAATAATTTACGAAAAATTAATTAGCTATGAAACTGCAATTTTATTATTTACTAATTATAGGATAGAGATGAACAAAAACGTTTGGAAATGAAACATAGAAAAGAAGAAGACGACTTGTACCGAAAATTTGCCCGGCAGCGTGAAGAAGAAGAAAAAAGGATACGAGACGAATTTCGAGTAAGTTCAATTAATCAAACTAATTAAAAAAACAACAAAAAACATCAACCAACAGCCTTGACCTTGTAAAATATTACGAAACACAATACTATCTAATTTTTTAGACCATAAAAATATCAAATCTAGTTCGAATAACCGTTTTTCAAATTAAAACACTTGAAAATCAAAACAATGATAAGAATCAATGAATGTTTATTTTTCGTTCTGTTATCCAGGATGAATGGGAGAAGGAGCTTGAACGGTTGACGAATCGTTTCGAACGTGAAATGCAAATGAAACGTAAACGTGACGATCAAAATGTTTTAACTTTACGTCATCAACAAGAACGTGAAGATCTTGAAAAGAATATGACATTACGGCGCGACAAAAAGAAAGAATCATTAACTCGGAAAATGTTAGAACACGAACGGTAAATTTCATATTGTAAATATCGATCAAACTTTTATTTATAAGTTGATGTATATGTATAAAAATAGGGCGGCAACTGCGGCACTAGTCGAAAAACAAAGTTATGAAATGCTGGAATTAATCAACGAAAAACGTAGTGAATATATGCAAGCTGAATCGTTATATTTAGATGATGGTGGTTATGTTGAAGAACAAGTACAGCCCTATCCGAGTAAAGCCCCACCACCGGCACCACCTGCATTAAGTAAATTTCAAGTTTATAATGATCCAGTTGAGTTTAGTAATGTTGATCAGATCGCTATTTCGGTGGCACAAGAAGATCAAAAATCATTCACCGATTTAGTTAGACAATTAGTTGGACGTTGTGTGTCCGATATTGAAAAAGCACGTACAATATTCCGATGGATTACCGTTAAAAATCTGAATACAATGTCGTTTGACGATAATTTACGTGGTGATACGCCGATGGGCTTGTTAAGAGGCATCAAAAACGGCACCGAGAGCTATCACGTTCTATTCAAAAGACTTTGCAGGTGAATTACCATTTCCATATTCATCAATTATGTTTATTTATTGATTATTGTAGTTATGCGGGGCTCCATTGTGTCGTCATTAAAGGATATTCGAAATCGGCCGGATATCAACCGGGTGTACGATTTGAAGATAACAGATTCCGTAATTCATGGAATGCTGTTTATGTGGCTGGTGCTTGGCGTTTTGTTCAATGTAATTGGGGCGCTAGACATTTGGTAAATGCGAAAGAAGCACCAAAAGCTGGAAATAAAACCAAATCGGACAGTTTACGGTATGAAAAACAACACAACCAAAATTTCCATAATAATTTCCAATAATTCCAGATATGAATATGATGATCATTATTTCTTAACCGATTCGAAGGAGTTTATTTATGAATTTTTCCCGTTACAACCAGAATGGCAATTATTGAAAAATCCAATTACTCTACAAGAATTTGAAGAATTACCATTTGTACGATCGCTGTTCTTCCGTTATGGTCTATATTTTTCCGATCCGAATACGAAAGCTGTCATGTTCACGGATTCAACTGGTAAATCCCCTAAAAAATATACAGTATTTCAAGCTAGATTCCCAGTTATGATAATATAGGCCGTTGTACTGAAGCCATTGAAGCATTTGAGGATCTAAGTGGTCCCTTCTAAGTACCTGTTGGAGTGCGAAATCTGGAAACTTGGGATCTAATCCAGGAAATTTTATGATATTCAGAGGACTATTTGCTTGTTGAATATCAATTCTCGGATATTTCCCCAATACGCTCTCTCATTGGCTTCAGTACAACGTCCATCGTAACTGGGAGTCCAGCTTGAAACATTCGACACAGATAGTTGTAGAACTGCAATAATTTCAGGTGCTGCTACTGTACGAATCGCCATGCCGGCCCATATGCAAGGCAGTTTAATTTTCCATTACAATTTGAAATTTTATGATAGTGACGGTGATAGTTTCGAAAGTGTATCATTGAAACGTTTCGTAATGCAATCAGTTGTTGGTAATATGGTAGCATTTCGTGTACATGCACCATGTAGTGGTGCATTTCTGCTTGATATATTCGCAAATGCTGTAACACCAAAAGAATATTTAACTGGTGAACCAATGAAATTCAAAAGTGTTTGTAAATTCAAAATATGTTGTGAAGACTTACAAACTGTAATGGTACCGTTACCGGATTGTGCTAGTGGTGAATGGGGCCCAACAAAAGCTACAAGACTATTCGGACTAGTACCAATAACACATCAAGTATATTAATTCATCAAATCAATTATAATAAGAATTTAATTATTATTATTATTGTTGAATTAGGACGCTTTGGTTTTCGCTGGTCGAGAATTAGAAATCCAATTCCGTATGTCACGACAATTAACCGATTTTATGGCAACATTACATAAAAATGGTATTGAAGAGAAACGTTTATCGAAATTTGTTTCGCACAATGTCTCTGATGATATTGTAACATTCAATATTAGTTTTCCTGAAGAAGGACAATATGGTTTAGATATTTATACAAGAGAAATGGCTTCAATGTTGGATGCACCTGGTGAGAAACATCTGCTAACACATTGCTGTAAATATTTGATTAATTCATCAAAGAGAAATTGAACAGTTATTTCAACAATATTGTCAAAAGATGGCGCTATTACTATAACCTAATTTCTACCTAAATGAAGCTTATTTAAAATTGCTGAAAACTACTTACAAGTGCAATAATAATATTTCTATCAACACAAAAAAAAGATCGTTGAATTTGTTAACAATAAATTACATGTATAGATATTTATAATATTTTCTTATTAATGTTGAATATTTGGGAATTAATTTATATAATTTTTGAATAATTGCACACAATTGTGTCTAAATAAATAAATAAATAAAAACTGAAAGAATCTATGTACTTACAGGATCTTTAAATAAAAAATTTATATTCTTATAATCTCTTCTATAATTTCTTCGTTAATATAAACAATAAAAATTTCTATATAAACACAATACAATAAACGACGAATATCTTTGTCAATGTTGGACGGAACTAGCGCGACTTGTTTCTACAGAATCTATAATCGATGTTATCATATCTTCAACTTCACATACAGCATTCTTCAAATCGTTATTATCAACAGTACCTAGAGATTCTAAATACAAATAATTAAAGAAAAAAACGGACTTGATATCTTCAAGATAAATTACCATCTAATGTAAAATTATTAGCTAGAATTTGTTGTAATTTAGCTAAGGCATCATCTAAACCATTTTGAAATTCATTATCGTGATTCTCATCATTGTTATTATTAGTTTTATTTATTTGTTTACCACCAATCCATGTACTTATATCGTTAACTGAATATAATAAAGAATTTTGTGTTGAATCATCAATATTATTATAATCTTGTCGGATAGGACTCAATAATTCGATACTATTGTGTTGATTTGTCGTCAATTTTTTCGGTGGACGTACAGCTGGTGTGGATTCAATAAAATTATTTCGTTGTAAATTACTGTTACTATTCAACGAATCTAATAATATACGTAAGTTGAGGATTTGTAGAGCTATTTGATTTTTATAGCCTTCAAGATATTTACGCATTTCTTTACCATTATGATTACCCAATAGAATAATTCGTTGTAACTCCCTAAAAATACAGTTTCAATTTTATAAAACATAAATCTCGATAATTTTACTCATTCTGATCCTCCAATTGTTTTATAACTGTTCTCAATTGTTCACGAGGCGTGTTATTCGTTGAATGTAAATTAGGAATTGATTTCGATGAAACTTCGCGTTCACAAATCATTGGTTTTGTTTCTATTACACTAGAATTTCTATTGTTTTTGTTATTGTTGGATGATGAACATGGTAGTATTTCACAAAATTTCTTGAAAATATTGAACGTTAATCTATTGGAATCCTGAAATATTCAATTATTTAGAAATTTACTAATATGAATTGAGAAAATTACCTTATTACAATATTCTTTCATGGAATGTGTAGCTTTGTGCGAGCCACTAATTTTACCCTTAAAAAAACACATTTGACATTGTGTATATTTCGAGCATTTCACACATTTATAACGTAATCCCATCAAAGGGCTGGTTTTACACGTAGAACATTTCGATGGATGTACAACTATCAAATAATTGAGAAATAATTGAACATAAAATCAATAATATATCGCTTGAATTTACCAAATTCGGTAGCTTTGATTCGATGCAAAATTGGTATCCAACTGAATAATAAAGGTGCCTGTTCTAGCCATGTAATAAAATTACTTTCTGTTATACCAACTAATCCAGGTGATTTCTCGAAGCACATTTCAATCGTATTATTGACCAAATGTTGACCGAAATTAACATCTTCGTGCATAAAATTTGATATTTCGACTAATTTAATTAATATTGTCTGAAATCGCAGTCTCGTTATACAATTATTATGATCTGAGCATAGTTTGAATATGAAATGATGTAATTGCAACAATTCACATTTGCTTAATAATGCTAATACTAATTTTGTTGAGGATACATGAATTTTACCAGCACGACCCCTAAAAAAATACATTAACGATCATGTGATTCTGGTATAAAATAAAAATTACCGGTCATAAACATTGTACAAGAAATTTTGCATTAGATCTATAGCTAAATCAACATCAATACGTCGATTATCTTGTTTATTTGTTGCAAAATATATATCTGATAAGACTGCCTCAAGATCACTACTTTCCAAACATAACGAGCTTTCGTTAATACCCAATTTGTGTCTTTCGAATACGCCTCGTATCGTATTCAATTGTACCTCTTCCACTAAAAATAAATTACATAATAATCAGTTCAAAATTAAAACAAATAAACAACAAATTGTGAAAATCTTGAATCTTGCTGAATTTGACAGGTGTAAAAAGACAAATGCTAAAAAGCAGTATTACCAACAATATTATAATAAGGAGCACAGCCTCCTATGATTGTTACTCTTTAATTTTAAACGGTGAAAGAAATTAATAAAATTGAATAATTACTGTAAAGACACTGTTGTAAGACTCGAAATTTCATTGCAACCCTATATCGAGCATCTTTAACATCATTGCACTCATCCAATTTTTGATGAATCTCTTCGAATTTCGGGTGATCCCATTGCGTAACCTTAGTCAACTCACTATAAAATAATGTTAAATTTTCTATTTATTATATGATGATATATTCTTTATTTACTTGAAATAATAAGGAAAACCATTTTCATCTTCTACTTTACGCCACTGATTAGTCATGGCTCCCTTTGTCCGGTCAACAGGTGGTTGTTTTTATTTCATAAACAAATATTTTCAACACTTGTATACTCTTGAAAAACTATTATAAATGAAACCAACGAAAATCGAAATTTTCATAAAGTCACGCCTATTGATACTCACTATAAATTAATAGAAAAATATTTACACATTATTGTGATGAATCACATATCACCAAGAATCTCAACCGTCTCTTGTCTGTTTACTAATCTTATCTCCATCTTTTTTCAACACATTATAGCTAACGCACCTGTAATATTCTGGTTCTTGTCTACCTGTTAGTCTTTTTTCCACAACAATACACACCCTCTTCCAACAACTTGTCGTCGTTTTCTTCTTCTTCTCACCATTATAGACCCCACCATTTTATTTAAATTTTAGATTCAAATTAACCAATCTCATTAAAGTTGTAAAGATTAACAGCCAATTACAATTAAGTTTAATCTGTTGCTATGGCGATTGAATTTTAAGAAAAATATGTCGATTATTTCCGGTTTTGATAATTATTCATTTGCGTAAATAGCTTTTTATTTTTTCCAAATTTTTTAATCATTGTATATGTATGTATAATTATCAAATGGAATTCAAGTTAATTAAAATTCTCTATAGTAATATCTTTAGACGGTTTTTTTTTTGATAACAAATGTCATAAGGTCGTATCGATATCTCATCCGTTGAAAATTTTCCATATAAATTAGGTTATATTTATATCAGATGCGATATGTTTGAATATTATTTAAAGTTATTTCAATTATGTTTACGTTTCGATAATTTCCACGAATATTATTTGTATTTCGAATCCTTTCAAGGTTGCTAGCTGAATTCACACTCATATTCAAGTATTCCCGCCAGTCATCTAATGAGACTTGCGCGATTGATGACACTAATTGTAGCTTCGACCACCAAATATGTAGAATTGAATGTAGATTTCAAAAATTAATGATTTGTTATATTTCGAATCAGAGGATGTATGTAGTCTGTAAGGAAACTTTCGATTCTTGTTTATTTGCAATAAAAAATCCAGGTCTCATCCTCAGTTTTGTTATAAATTGTAATTTTGTCTATAATAGGAGATTTTGGGAAGATGTCTGAATAAATAATCAACAATAATATCATTATTTATTAAATCATTATTACAATGATCACTAAGTCATAAAAATCAACATCAAATGAAAGTGTTGCAAGAAATTTAGAAAAAAAAAATCCGAAAATGATGCAAATTTTTGCAAAATGCTTTCTAAATAACAATATATGTATAATATGTTGCCTGCATCGAATTTTGAATTTAGTTTGAACAGATTCATTTAGTTGTAGCGCTACTACTTAATTTCAAAAGGCATATAAATTTTTATAAATATATAGATCTACATATATTAATCTCGAATCATTGTTATTGGTCTCCAAATGTGTATTCACAATTTTTAAATGTGCAGCAAATTAATAGCGAGATTATAATAACTATTGATGAGTAACTCTTAAATTATTCATTGTATTTGGCAACGTTGCTTTTGAGCTACAATTAGTTTTGTTGTTGATGATACCACTACGTCATTTGT
This sequence comes from Stenodera caucasica, assembly GCA_037414795.1. Classification (NCBI taxonomy): domain Eukaryota; kingdom Metazoa; phylum Arthropoda; class Insecta; order Coleoptera; family Meloidae; genus Stenodera; species Stenodera caucasica. The sequence continues at coordinate 28,115 of JAZBGZ010000087.1, forward strand.
ATATTGACAGGTGTGTCGGTGTAAATATGTTCGTTCTTGTATTTGTGGATTGTGTTCGGGATTAATTTTTTAATAAAATGTAATAAAAATGATATTATCAATTGTAATAAGACATTGAAATGTTTTCAATTAATTGTGATGAATTTTTACAACAATTCAATTGGAATTTTCTATAGAATCGTTTGTGAAGTATGAGTGATAAACTGCAAAAGAATCCAAGTGGGGCGGGGGTTTCCGCCCCAAACAAAATGCGATTATATGCTACATGGGTTGATCGCACCCCAACTAATTGCATTCCAAGGTAAATCAATTAATTTCCAAATTTTCCATCATTTTATTTCTATCAATTCGTTTTTCGTTCTTCTTGTAGGCTTTGTTCATTGACATTAACAAGATTAGTCATATTGAAACCATTAGGTACAGATTTGGCTTCCATTTCAATAGCTGTTAAAATGCAATCAAGTAAACGCACATTACGTTCAAATGAGATAATTCTGAATCAAAATGGTTTATTGGATGCAGCTATAGATTTAACATTTTGTTTACAATATCCACATTTTTTAAAACGTGAAGGCAATAGATTACATATCTTATTACAAAGACGAAAACGTTATAAGAATCGCACAATGTTGGGCTTCAAAACATTAGCAGAAGGCATCATACGTATGGATCAAGTAAATATAAGCAATTTATGATTTATGACCATGAAAATAAATGATTCATTATAAACAATAGCCAATAAACAAACGCACGTTATATTGTGAAATATTTATCCTAAGAAATGATAATACGAACATTTTCCAATATCTATATTTATCAATTTAATATAATATAAAAATCGATCATTCGGTTGATATCATTTTTATCGTTTTTCCATTATTTACTTAACAATGATTAAAGTAGAGCATTTGTACTGTAGTCTGTAAAGATTCACAATTTTCTCAATTCTATTTTGAAAATTAAATTAACATAGAGCTCAATACAAGTTTGCAATTTACAGTAAATATTATCAAGCTCTATTCTAAATTTAGCTGAAGCTTATGAAACAATTTGGCTAACAACTTTTATTACTTCACAAGATAGACCAAAAATGTATGGAAAGTTTCAATCAAATTAAACAGTTGACAGGATTATATCGCATATTCTAAAAATATCTTTATTGATCGAACGATAGATAGTATCTTTGTTTATTGGCGTGTGAATTATTAGAGGAATTTTACATTTTCATGACCTTACTTTATTTAGTGAATTTAGATTCCAAACGTTTAAATATCATGAACACTCCAAATATTTACATTTTGTATAAATTTAAATGTAAATATTTCCAGGTATTACAGAAACAAATGGATTTAGAGTTGGAATTATTAGCTGATAATAGTAAAGATAAAAATTCAAGTCCTGTAGCACGTATCAGTATTTTACAATTAACATCAACACCAGTTGATCAGGAACATAAAACCGATCGTGATCATGATTTTAGTGATGATGATGATGAAATTAGTTCCGGTGAAGAAGAGGCCGTTGATTTATCAGATAGTGAACCGATTCGTAGTAAACTTCCACATACTCGAGTAATTTTCTATTGAAATATTAAATCAATCAATATTAAAAAAACAATAATAATTATAATTGTAGCATAATTTAAAACAAAGATTCGTATCATTATTGCGTCGTTTTCGTGTTGCCGATACAGAAGGTGGTCGTGATGCTGATTTAACAAATCCAAGTGATATACAAGCATTATTCCATGAATTAGAATCATTAAGTTGTGATGATGATTCTGGTGGTGAACAAGATACAATGTCAATATCAAGTACACCAAAACCAAGTTTACGACCATTTTTTAGTAGTAGTAAAAGTTTATTAGATTCGAATACAATAAATACAAAAGGTGGTTTTGGTGAAATTGATAAATTAATTTATGATAAAACATGTTCAGGTGGATCTGATATTAATGTTGATGTTTGTTATACTGATCCAGAAGGTTTATCAGATCCACAAACTGGTTCACCACCAAAAGAACAAACAATACAACAACAACAACAGCCGCGCTCAACAACAACAACAACAACAAAATCATTAACTGGTGATGGCAGTGATTTTAGTAATTTGATGCAGGAAATTAATGAGAAAAAAGCGAAATTATTTCGCACATCTGCATCATCAGGTAAAAAAAAGAATTCATTAAGTGTTTGTTCAGATATAACACCATCTATTCAAGAAGCAGCAACTGTAAGTGTTTCGTGTAATTTATTGCAAATAATTGAATAAATTTAAAAATTTCAGCCTCGTAAAACTTTCTTAGAATTAATAAGTCGTCTTTTACCATTAGAAGAAACAACTCTTCCCGATGCTGTAGTTTTTATTATGGGTCCTGATTGTATTACAACAAATTTAGTAGCACGTTTGAATCATTATCGTGTATTCCAACCATTATTTATGAGTGAAATTAAGGCTGTTTTAACAGCAATTTTCAACAAAATCAATAAACAGTAATAATTTCGATTAAAAATTAATAATAATTATTGAAAAAAATTCAATTATTTTAGTTGTAATACGTGTGCCAAACCAGCTCCATTTATAAAATTGGTATTAATAGGTGGTGATGTATTGATTGGATGGTTCATCCGTCCATATGTTGAATTATTATCAAGTAAACCATTCGAATGGTTGAATTTTACACGTATTTATTCAATACCATTGGGTAATTGTGGTTTAGCTAAATATTTAGCGACACAAGATCAAGGCTATTCAACATTATTTCCACCTGATCAAGAATTAAAAATTGATGATTTAATTGTACGTTTACAAAGATATTTATCAGTGCCTAGTACAGCACCAATTGCTCAATTACCAATTGGAGAAACTATGCTAACTTGTCAAGATGATTCCAGCCAACTTTTTATACCATTTATCAATGTAATTATAAATTTATTATTAAAAATTATTATTTTCTATGGGAAATATTTATAGGAGGTGCGAGTTGGCCCAGCCGATCACTCATTATCTGTGTCAGTTGATTTAGAAGATTTAATGTGTTCAAGTCCTCCAGCTCCTTCTTTAACACCACCATCATCACCGAATGTTCAAACAAGAGAATCACCATGGGAACCACTCGAATTACAATTAGACTTTTGGCAATTAACCAAATGTACTGATATTGTTAAAACTGATAAAACAACAAAACAAGATGGTAAAACATCGTTAAAAGGCCCTTTTAGAGGCTTACAAGCCACACCATCTTCAACACAAGGCTTGAATCTAACCATACATTTCGCCAATAAAGAGAAGAAACAAAAAAGTAATAACTAGATAATTTCTCTATAATTAAATTATTAATATTAATAAAAACAATTGTAGTAATGAGATTGGGTAAGAAGAAAGAGAAAGAACGTGACACCGAACCACGTACTATTGATGGAATTTCAAGACTAATATGTTCGGCTAAAGCCTCTCACAATACACCAATGAAAGGTGATTTCATTTATTATCATCACAATAATTTATCAATTATGTATTTTTTTATTACAGTTTATATAGATGGTGTTGAATTTAATGGTGTGAAATTCTTCCAATTGAGTTCAACATGGCAAACTCACGTTAAAAATCTATCTGTAGCTTTAGCTGGAGTACCATTAGCAAGTTCCGAAGTGAATTTGATGTAAATGGTTGAGGAAAACGAAAAACATAAAAACTTACCGCTTTGCTTCCGTGTAATTTTCTTTTGCGGTGAATTTGAATTGCTTCTTCTAGTCAAAAACTCCACTCCATCAATTCAATTGGAGTTATTGTTTTTGTTCGATTTTATTATTGGATATTTGAGATGAAAACGTATGAAACAAAGTAATCTGAACAATTGACAATACATCCAACCAATAAACGGCTCAAATTGTAAACGATTTGTTGATTTTAAATATGAGGTAAAAATTAAATAATAATAATAATAATAAACAATACTCTTATATATGTGATATAATAATGTATAGTTGTCGTTAAATTGTAGATCGAGGAATTTCACAAGCTATAATGGATTATTTCATTTTATTTTTATTTTGTATATATTCTCGTATAAACTCCTATATAAATAGTCATATTTTGAACAGCACATAATTATATGAGTTGCCAAAAGTTTTTTATATCAAAAAGATAATATAACATTTTTGACTAGTTTATAAAATCGACATTTCTCGTTGTTTTCGTCTATTAATGAAAATCTAGAGGGATGTTTTAGTATTTGATCAATTTCCCATCACGTAAACTAATTAACATATCTCGAATTATGCTCAAACTTTTATTTGGTGCAATTTCCATAGATTTAATCAAGTCCATTGTATGCTATCGCTGAACGCCCTCTGGCGGTGAATTGTTTCGCAATTATACCAAAGTCCTATAAGGATATAAACGAAAATGTTGGTTTGTAGTTTTTTATAGTAGTATTAATAATATAATAATCTTATTTGTATTTTTATTAATTTAAAAACAAAAAAAAAAATTATATGAGCAGCTTGTGATTTTTATAGTTCCATGTCATAAATATCCGAACTATAGGGTTGTTGGAGAGATCTCAATATAAGATTTATTTAACTGTGATGATGTGAAATGAATCTGTAAGTGAATAGAACAGTTGAAGGCGTACTATTTTGTTTTTATTCTCCTCTAAATTGATGCTTGCTTCATTAATAGTTGCTGAAAACAATTAAATTCAAATTAAATACCAAATAATTAAATGTAATTAGAACCTTTAACGGTGTTAGAGCGTGAGTTGCTTGTAAACCCAAGCTTCTCAGTAAAACCACCGGCGTCAGTTGACTACCATACAGTTTGAATAAACCATGAATCGTCAACATCATCAATAAATTGTGACTTTGTCGCTGTGCTTCATATTGCCGTAAATAATTCAAATTATTTATAGTCGTACCGGACAATAGAGCTTGTGTTAGAGTTTGATTCAAACAAGTAATATCACCAAAGCCGAGATTAACGCCTTGGCCAGCTAATGGATGGACCCGATGGGCCGCATCACCGACTAAAACATAATTCTTGCCGATATAATTGGTGGCATGCCCATAGCCCAATGGGAAAGCGGCGCGACTCTTTTGTTCGCATTCCAGAATTTTCGGCACCATCTGTTTCGATAGACTCGATGGACAATTGAACGATTTGACAAAACCATCAAACGATCGTGTTAATTGATCGACAAATGAATTAGTCGGGAAGACTTGATGCTAAAATAGATATTTTTAATTTTTGATTATTTTATAGTGGGGAACTTACAATACGTTGTTCGAGTTTATTGGCGAAATCTTCATCGGATAGCGACATAATTGGTTTGATTTCTTCTGATGGCATACACCAAACTAGCGATGATAATTCTCGAGTTAACTATAAAAAAAATTCGATATATTTTAGTGAATTTTGATTGGTTTTATAATTACTGGTAGAAGAGCAATTGTTTCGCTATTTGGTAAATGTCGCTGCCAGGATGTAGAATTTTCATCGCAATTCGGCTGGATTTTGATGGTTGCAACAATACCAGAATGATGATAATTTGCATTAATGTAATGTGTTCCCATTGATTTCCGTACTTGGGAATTAACACCATCACAGCCTATCTAGAAATAGAAATTGCCATTGAATTAAACGATGAATTGACTGAAATGTTTATACAATTGACCAAGAATAATATCCAATGAACTCATAACATGGGAGGAAAATGTGGATGTAATAACATTAAAGAGAAGAATGTTTATTATTTGAATTTATTTTAAAAGCAAAAATAGCAACTCCTTTCTCTATGTTATTGTTAAGCATTTCAATCAACAAAATTTCAACACAACATAAAATAAATATGTGCGGGTGTGAATTGATTTATTTTCGTATTTTAAGTGAAACTAAGAAGTAGTATAATACGTGAAATTGCGAAAATGGAACATCCGGATAATCAATTCAATAATACTGAAGTTGATATTGAGAGTATATCGAGTGAAGAAGAGACAGGATCTGAGTATGATGGTGAACAACGTTGTCGTATAATACAAATATCAGAAATATGTTCAGAAACATCAATTTGGAGTGGATTAAATGTAAGTTTATTCAATAAATTAATTTGAATTCTTATCGATTTGTGGAAATGACAGTGTCTTCCAGAAGCTGAAGAAATTCTACAATTATTGACAAAAAACGATAATGATGTCTACGATAAAAATCCAACAACAATCCTATTAATTGCTAGCGGTCTTGGAAAAGTGAATGTTGTGAGGAAATTATTGAAAGAAGGACAATCACCGAATATCCATGATGATAATGGAAGGTAATTTATTCTGTGATTTATCAAACATTTTTGTGAGTAATGTTCAATTTTTGCCCATTTTTTTTTGTGAAAACCACTCTCATTCTTGTCCACGAAAAACTATCGTGTATTTTCCTTGATTTTCCCATTATTGATTGTTTTTGTGATTTTGATCAGATTTTCGAGCTTGAACTCAAATTTAAACATTCTCTATAGAATGTTCCAATCTTTTTTCACGTTTTCTGTTGAATTCTATTTTAAGTGTTCGAATTTTGTTATTTCCAGTCAATATTTCTTGGCCTTCAATCTTCATTATTATTATTTTTTTCAATATTTTAGGCGAATATTTGAATCATATTCTACAAACATTTTTTTAAATTTTTAATGTCAAAGATGAGACGACAATAGACAATACCAATAATACACTTACACTATCTTCAACATCCCATCTTTATCACGATTTAAGTCGTTTTCAACGTAGAGGATATTTTGAGGATCCAGTGATCCTCAATTTTTCTATTCTTGATGGAATTCAAAAAAAAATTCCATTAAATTTGAATGATTCCACTATTCGAATTCAATATACTTCAACAGTTTGAGAATAACTGCGTCAAATTATTAATTCAATAATGTAGAAAGGAGAATTTATGTGAAAATTTAGAATTAACATTACTGACTCAACAATTCAATAATTGAAGAATTAATTTGCAGGACTCCTTTACATTTAGCTGCGGCTTTCGATAATATCGAAATATTGAATTTATTGATTGAATATGGTGGTGATGTATCAATTCAAGATTTTTTAAATAAAACAACCCCACTACATTATGCAGCTAGTCGTGGCAATTTGAATTCGTTAAAATATCTAATTGAATCTGGTGCCGATGTTAATGCTTGTTTAACAATAAAAAGTCCATTATTGTATGCTGTTGAAAGTTTATCAATTGATTGTGTACGTGAATTATTGGAAAATCAAGCAATACCGAATACACCGCAAGTTTTTAGCGAAACACCATTACATGTGGCTACAGCACGTGGCTGTCCGGAAATTATAAAATTATTATTGAGTTATGGAGCTGCTGTTAATGTCCAATCAGGTAGTGATAAATTGACACCATTACATTTAGCATCAGAAGATGGTGATCCGGAATGTGTACGTTTATTGATTGATGCTGGTGCACAATTATCGATTGGTAATCGTAAAAAACAAACACCATTACATTTAGCTGCCTTATCACAAAATTCAACAACATTAGAATTATTATTAACGAATAATGGTAAAACATTCATCAATTCCCATGATATTGATGGCCGTACACCATTACATTGTGCCATTGTTAAAGTGACACGTTCATGTGAATGTGTACGTTTATTAATTAATAATGGTGCTAATATTAATTGTCCTGATAATTACGGTTATACACCGTTACATTTAGCCGCTTTAAATGAATTATCAAATTGCGTTTTATTATTATTGAGTAATGGTGGTGATATTTGTGCACGTACAAATGGCGGTGTATCAGTTTTAACATTTATAACACGCAAAACACCCGATGTTATACCTGAATATATATTGAAATTTGACAATTCAATTAAAATTAATGATCATGAAATTGGTGATGTTGATTGTGAATTGAAATTGGATTTTCGTATTTTATTACCAAAAAATCATAAAGAAACTGAATTATTATTGAATTTTATTGAAGTTGGACATAAAGAATTTCTAAAACATCCATTATGTGAAACTTTTTTGTATTTAAAATGGATCAAAATACGAAAATTCTTTCTATTCAGTCTATTTTATCATTCATTATTTGTTAAATTGTACACGTTTTATATAATTGAAGTCTATTTAAAAGATTGTCCAGCAAAAAAATCGTTCATCAATTTATGTACAGCCCCAAAATATATAGAAATCTTCGGCTATATGTTAATCTGTTTCAATATTTTCTTTTTATGTAAAGAAATCTTCCAAATCGTCCATTCATGGTTCACTTATATAAAACAATGGGAGAATTGGCTACAATGGTTGATTATTATAAGTGTTTTTTGTTGTGTACAACCAGCTGATTTATCGAATATACGTTTAAATATTGATCATTGGCAACATCATGTTGCAGCAATTGGTATTTTTTTATCATGGGTTGAATTGATGATGATTATTGGTCGATTTCCGATATTCGGTTTATATATTCAAATGTTTACAAGGGTTGCTATAAATTTCTTGAAATTTCTAGCAACTTATTTTTGTTTATTAATAGCATTTGTATTGAGTTTTGGTGTTGTATTTGCCAATTATAAATCATTTAAAGATTTAAAATGGGTTATAATTAAAGTTTTAGTGATGATGTCCGGTGAATTAGAATATGAAGATATATTTTATGATGATGAATCCCCAATTATCTATAATTGGACAGCACAAATATTATTTCTGATTTATGTATTATTAATAACAATAATTTTAACGAATTTAACTGTTGGTTTAGCTGTTAGCGATATACAAGGATTACAACAAAGTGCCGGTTTAGATCGTTTAGTACGACAAACCGAATTAATTGCACATTTAGAATCAATGTTATTTTCAACATTATTGAAATGTCTACCAGATGATTTAATGGATTTCTTTCATAATCAAGCATCATTATTGAAATCATCATATAATTGGTTATTGTATATAAAACCGAATGATCCACGAGAACAACGAATACCGAAAGATTTAATACGCAATATTTATCAATTAGTTGTTGAACGGAAAGATAAAGCTAGATCATATCGTAAAAGATCGATACCGAGAAAATATTATTATAATTCACCTAATGCAAACGATTCATTTAATAATCATTGTAATAATTTACAACAAAATCGTCTACGTGAACAGATCGAACAACTCAATAAAGATTTTTATGAGTTCAATAAATTATTCAAGCAGAAAATTGCAGAGATCAACGACAATTTAAACAAAAATAAGTACTAATAATGTAGACTATTTTGGTGTTTTGAACAAATAAAATTATCTTTAAGAATTTTGAGATTGTACATTATAAATCTGTAAACTTTGACTCATTAAAAGATTACCAATAATCTTTGGACATAATGTCTTTCATTATCATTAATTCGTTACTCACCAACAAGTCACTAGTTAGAATATCACCATTATCCATTGTAATCTCCATAATATTGTTTTCTTCATTTTGTTGAAAGTTCTTTATTTTCGATTGATAAACAATGTCAACATTAGTCTGTTGTGATAGTTCTTGATAAACTGAATCTAATAATAAATTATTTTCAACAATATAAGCGAGAATTTCGTCATCATTATTGTTTCCAAAAGTTATTAAAGCATCTGACATTGCATCCCATACCTGATTATAATTTTAACAATTATTAAAGTTTTTATGAAGAAAATTATTGGGAATTATAAATTACTTGCATATTCTTTACAGGAGCGTATCGTCTACTCTCGATATGTTGCCAAACATCGATATTTTCCAATAATTTTCTCGTTCCTGGATTCAAACTCGATACTCTATTACTATATTTTTCTGTAATCTTGTAATCAACTTTTGGACAATTTTCCATCAATAAAATATTCATATCGGACAATTTCTTGTTTTTACCTAGAATTTTATTAATATCAATCTGTATTATCAGCAGAACTAAGCTAAAAAATTATAAATATTACCGAGAGTGCAAGCCATAGTACTGCCAATCAAACCACCACCTACAATTATTACATCGTAGTGATTCTGATTTATTGTTGAATATAAACGTTGATTTAGTGGTAAATTCAACAATTTCTTCGGTAATTGTTTAATTATCATTTTTTTAAATTTTCCAACTTAACCTAACTTTTTGAACTTGAAGTTTATCAGTGTCGCCACACAAATAGAAAGGCACAACAATAACAAATTCTATTATTTAATGAAAAATATACTAATAAAAATAACTTTTTCTAATCACCATCAGAGTTAAAATGTATAAATATGTAAATTTAGTCTCATATACGGCTGTAAAATTACATTATACGATAGAACTATAGATAAAATAGAACGAGTAAGATTGGTAGACTTGTTAATGATTAATTTTATTTTGACAGAAAACAGTGATAGTCAATGTATGAGTATTGTGGATGCGGTGCTAAACAAATTACAACTTGAATTTCAAAAACTAGCAATAATATAGCAAATATTCAATTTTTTTAATCATCTTTATTGATACTGATAACAAGAAATATCATTAATAGTATCATAATAGCTTCAGGATTGATGATATGAAATGACTGTTTTGGAGATTCTGTGTTGATCTGTCAAATCTTCCATAAATGTCAAGTTTTCCAATGTTTTTATTTCGCAATTTTCGAAAGAATTAATTTTTCAAAAAAACGACAGAGTTGATATAAAGTTAAAATGGCCTTAAGTAATATAGTTTTATTAAGTCAAATTTGTGGATATGTTATAGCGTTTATTTTATCGTTATGCATAGTGGTTCCTATGAGTCTTCATCAAGATGAATTTCGGTTTGTTTTTCTTATTATGAAATTTAAAATTGAATTAATTATTTCCAATTTAGCGGACATTGCTTGTTATTTTCCACTGGACAATGGCAAGAAACTGATGGCCAGTTGTTGGTTAATTGGGCATCACAATGTTATTGTAATTATACGATTTTTGTGGGTGTTGTTCTTTGTTTGGTTTCAATTGTACAAATTTATCGGTAATTTCAATCTCTCGTTAAAAACCGTTTAGAATATTATAATGAATTATTCTAGATTGTCTGTATTTCTATATAAAGGAACTGATAGTAGCTTCTTATCGGCATTTATCGATGTTTTAACTGGAATAATTTTATGTGGTATGATTATTATAGCTGCATTAATGATAACGTTGGGATTTATGACATGGTGCCAGAATATGACCCAACGTTTTCCATCGTAATCTCTCGAAATTGTGGTTGTTATTTTGTTGAATTCATTATTTTTTTAGGTGTGAAATGGCAGCAGGTCAAGCTATCGATAAACAAGACGGCATTAATACGACATATTTCTATATTGAATTAGGTACAGCTCAATTTGGCGTATGGGGCTCATTCGCAACATGGGTTGGCTTATCAGTTTGTGCTCTATTGAAATTATGCCGTTATCATCAATTAGAAAACATACGTGTATCGATGTATAGAGAACGACAACGTTTGATTAATGAGAATGCTGATTCGCCTGGCAGTTCTTTAGGCAGGGAATCAACACAAAGTCAAAATACAACAGCAACAGCAGCCGAGTGATTAGTTTCAAATATATTAAGATACCCATATTTGTTTATATATGCAATTATACATATATCGTTACTCATACATACAACTTTTTATCGATTAATGGGTTTCAATTGAAATGATTGATTAATCTAAATAGAGGAAATGTGATAGAATTTTTTTATTCTTAGAATTACATTAAGAAAGATTATACATACATATATCAATATGCTTTTATGACACTATTTATTAAATATTTTAGTTTTATCACTCATTCTTTGGTGTATTAATTTCCTGTTTGAATTCGTCAATTTTCGGATGAATTTTCATGTGGGCTTTCAAATAACGTTCTTGAGTGAAATTCGAGCCGCACACACGACATACAATATTCTCAACAATTGACGATCTCTCATGAATCTTCTGATGTCGCTTCAAATCATTCCTCCAACGAAATCCTGTATTACATTTGCCACATTTATACGGTTTATGGCCGCTATGTATCCAACTATGATGTTTCAATTCTTGATTTCTACGAAACTTCTTATCGCATATATCACATTTAAAACGATAAATATTTGTATGGAATGTTTTATGAATATGTAATGAGCCTTTTTGTCGAAATGTTTTACCGCAAATATCACAAACATACGGACGATTACCTGTATGAATATTTAAATGTTCATCGAATGTGGCACGCGAACAAAACCGTTTCGAACATAAATCACATTTATATTTTTTTATACCTAAATGATGTTCGTTAATGTGGCGACTTAGACCATTCGACATACGAAAACTTTTACCACAAATATGACAACAATATGAACGAATACCGGTATGAATTGTACGATGACGGATCATATTGTATGATTGTTTGAATATACGTGGACATAAATCGCATTTATAATAAATTTTACCATCTTCAGAATCGGTAATTTTACAACGTTTCAAAATTTCACAATTTTTCGATTTCGTTATACAATTACTAGATGTTATCAGATTTTCATTATTTGAATGTTTCATCTTTTTATGTTTCTCCATATCTGATTTTCGTGTAAATCCTTTTTCACATAGATCACAGAAGAATTTTGGTGTTATTTCCGATTTTTTACGTCGTGATCGTTTCAATTTAATATTATGTTTATCATAAATATGCTTTTTTAATAATGTTTTCGTTCGAAATACAATATTACATTTAATACACATTTTTGTTGTTAAATTGCCAAATCTATTGAATTCTTCAGTTGATTCTATTTTATTATTATCATCATCATCAATTTCGTTTGATTGTGTATCATTCAATTTTTTTATAATTGGTTTACTTTTAATTTTACGTATTGATTTATGATATTTGATATGATTGTCTAATTTCGTTTGTTTATCGAATATTGTTTCACAATATTCACATTTATATGTAGTCGGTGAATTTCGGTTGAATGATAATAAATCATCATCGATTGAACTCTCATCCAATGTTGTCGATAATCTGGAAAACAATTGAGTTTTAATTAATAATAGTATAACTGGAATCAAATATTTGATGAGGACGACTTAAATCAGAGTAAAGATGGGAGTAATACAACTGTTTACAAATTGTTTTTTATTACAGAGAATACAATGAGTGTCTTATTAAAAAAAACCTCGCTAAAGTAGACTTAGTTTTGTTAATCTAATGATAAAGACCTACTTTAATATAATTTTTGTTATCATTACAGTCTATAAATCAGATCACATAATTCGTTCTAAATATTGACTAAACTATGATTAGATTTCATATGATTTCTTAAATAGCGTTTTTGTCGGAAACTTAAACCACATAATTGACAATTGAATGGTTTCTCATCAGAATGTATTAAACGATGTCGTTTTAATTCATATTTTATACGAAAACAACGACCACATGTCTCACATTTATATGGTTTTTCACCTGTATGTCGTGTTATATGTACCATTAATGTTGGTTTTGTACGAAAACCTTGATTACAATAGCTACATTTAAATGGAAAATAATTCTTATGTGAACGTTTATGTACAAATAATGATGCTTTTTGTTTGAATGATTTACCACATAGATCACATATATAGGGACGTTCATTTGTGTGTATACGTCGATGTTCTTCAACATTTCTACGTGTCGCAAACATACGTCCACATAAATCGCATGGGAATTTCTTTATACCTTGATGTGTTTCCCTTAAATGTCGTACTAAACCTTGTGATACACGAAATTGTTTACCACATAAATCACATACATAAGGACGTTCACCTGTATGTATTCTCATATGCCATGTATACGTATATGGTGAATGTAGACTTTTACCACATTCTTTACAATTATAATAAATTCGACCATCTACGATAACTTTTGCTGCATTTGTTGCATCCTGATCTAATTTATTGTTTTTACGACGTTCTTTTTTATTATTAAATTTCGATTGTTCGGGAACATCTTGAGCAATTGGTATCAAATTCTCATTACCAGGATGTTGGGTTTTTATATGTTTTTTAACATCTTTTTTTAATGCAAAAACTACAGAACAACATGGACAGGCGAAAACTTGTCCTAAATTTTTTGTATCTGATTCATCACTTGATGTTGTTGATGATGATGATGATGATGCTGATGTTTGTTCTAATAATGTCGAATTATCATTATTTGTCAATAATTTAGCCTCTTCAGTATCAATTTTAATTTCGGCCTCTTCCGTTGGTAGATCATCAATTATATTTGGTTGAATATCAGGTATAATATAAGTATCGAAATTTGATTGATTATAAAATGTTGTTAGATTTGTTGTTGGTTTTCTTTTATTTTTAAATGTGCGTGTTTGTTTTTTGATTGGTGATGAATTGTTGGAAATTTGGCAAAAATCATTCAGACTTGACGATAATTGATCTGGGACCACCCTGTAACATACTCTTAGTTAATAATAAAAAACAATATAAGTAAATAATAATAACTGAAAAAAAAACAAAACGCAAGTCTGATGATTTCCACCAAAGAAACAAACTGAGCCTTTTTATCATAATAATTAACAATTATAAGCAAATTACTAGATTTTATTGTGATAAAATGGCAATTTTCTTGCATATCTGATTCTGATTGGAAAATTGTATACAACTAACCTTGTGGTTGATTCGGTATCGAAATTTTTTGTTTCAACATAAGCAACATCAACAAATACTTGTTTATTTTTCGAATAATCTTGCAATCGATTAGCTGTCGTGACAGTAATTATGAAAAATTCATGCCATGCTAATAAAGTAGTGGTACAACTCAAACAACATTGTAATGGTAAATCATCACTGTCTTGTACTTTAATAGGTAAATATTCATTAATTTTATATGCCAAATCATTCGATATACCCTCTTCGCTGAATATACCAATGAATTTATCATTCGTATTGCCACATAAACGGCAAATAATTTGATTTATATTAATTGTATTATCAGTTGTTATAGTAGTTGATGGATTTGTGGAAATTTCCCCATTTTCCATCGTTCAATTATTCTAAAATCCAAACAATATTATTATTTTGGTAATTTCCAGAAAATATATTTACCAATTATGGAGGTTAGGTTTTCCAATTAAAATTGATATAGTGTGATTTTGGCTTAGCTTTAATTAATTCGATGAAAAATCTAAACAACTACTGTCATTCGATAAACAATATGGCGGCGTTAACAGGTGAGACTAATTGAAGGAATCGATCTTGGACGGTGCCATATCAAAGTGAAGGCGCCAAATTCAAAATATTCTTGAACATTCATTATTGATTAGTGATTTTAGAAATTAGATTAGAAAAATAATGTGATTAATATTTAGAATTTAGAATGTAGTATCGGTGAAATATTAGCTCTCCAATAAAACTCAATATCGCCGATAATAATCCGGCGAATAAAATACCGAATGCCCCTTCGACATGTCGCCATTGTAATTTAACGATTTTATGTTCATACTGTGGATTACGTCGATTGTAATATTGTAAAGATTTTTGTATAATTAGATCCATATGTAGAGCAACAATTCGATTCTCCCAATAAGCTTCTAGTCCGGCTTCAAAAATTCTCAAAATCAAATCATCCAATTTTGGTAATAATACAAAACTTTTACGTGCCATATAAATACTAGGACTCCAATAGAGATCATCATGCATTATACGATAACCATAAATCACATCTCTATTTATATAATTACCGATGCAAATAGCCCCAAATGGTAAACGTTCAACTGGAAATGCGTAATTGTAAGTTTCACTGAATTCAGTCAACGTATTTTCAGGATAAATAAAGTAATTGTCTCGAATCTTTTTATATGGGTTACAGTCGATATTTTCCAAAGCGAAATAGAATACTTCAGATGGATTAGCCCAAATTAAATTGCTATCAGCTAAATCTTGTGCCGATAATATCGCTTTTCCATATCTAGGTATTGTCATAATGCTGGCTAAACCGCTGCTATAAATAGACGATATTATCAAAATTTTCAACAAAATCAATCCAAAAAAATATTTAATTATTCTCCCTTCGGGTGGTTTCTTTGTTGCTTGTGATAGATACGCCCTTATTAAAGTTCTGAGCGAATAATCGAATTTTACAATAAAATCAGCACTTTTGACAGACTCTTCGAAGCTTGAAAGTAGAAATAATGTAATTGTTGATAAAAAAAACGTCAAAACTATAGCTTTCCATATTTCTATTGAAAATGAAAGTAGCGGAATTGACCATCCCGGAACAGGTCTACAAATATAATCGAGTCAATAATCGAATTTGAATTTAAAATAAATCGGATACTTCGGAGCCGGAGCTATTGTTGTGACTGCAGCACGAATAAAACTTTTCGTATAATCCAAATACGTGTAGAATTTGTCCCAGGAATAGAGCGCAGCTGAAATTCGATTTAATAAAAATCTAATTCCTCATCACTCATCACTAATTAGTGTGATTAAGGAGAAGATCGCAATAAATAAAGTGGAATTAATTTCAAGGTTTTTTACCATAACCGATATCAGTTTCCTGAGCTGTTAGGCTCCCTATTAAGCCATAACCAGTCCAATTTGGATAAACATCGCCCCAACCACCGTCTGGGAAACGCACAAATTTCGGTGTCATATTGTATTTCTTACAAAAAAGTAGAATGGGACGTCCTTCAGTACCATCAATTATACCCTTATCTAAATCTAAGATACGAAATTAATATTCGATTTATATTAGAATAATTCCGACTTTTCCACCTATCACTGAATACGGCCTGTAATCCAAAGTTCCGACAATTAGAGTTTTGCCCATCAAATTTTGGAATTTATCCGGGAATAGATCGTTATTCGATGAGAAACTGGAATTATTCGAATACCATTCGTCTAGGAGTCGAAATTTTCTCGGTTTTTCATCGCCGAATTGATGGGTGAAAAATCGATAAACCTCATGTCTATCGAGAAAGTCTAGATATTTATTATTTCCATCTCGATTATTGTCAATATAAATTTGTTGTGTTATCAGTAGAATATCACTAAAGTAGCTCAATTCATCGAGTTGGAAAAATTGTTGAATACTATCAATCGAGTTATTTTTCCATAAAATAATATATTTACGTTTATTGTATCGTTCCGATTGGAATCGTATCAGGGATTCGAATTTTCGGAAATATTCCTGCGACTTTTTAGAATCGATTATAATATCCTGACAACCATAATTTCGAAATAATTTCTCCGGTGTTAGATGATCCGTTAAATGAACAATCGGTTTAAAAATATGATGATCGATTATATTAGAATTATCGGTAAATAAAAATATACAACGCGATTCAATAAAATAACGTTTTATCAGTATTTCCAATAGGATATTGATATATTGCATTTTTAGTGTATCGGAATTTTTGAATGCTATAATTATTGAGCAAGTAAAAATCACAAATTACGTTGAATTCACCTCCAAGATTGTATGATAAAAAAAATTGACACTGATTATTCACAAGTCGCTTATCTCGCGATATTTTCATTAATGATGAGTAACGATAATGGTTCTTCACAGTTTTTTCATTTGATTCAACGGTTTCACAAAAAACGCATTAGAACAATCGATATTTGAAATGAAATAAGGATAATTTCTCTTCATTTAAAAATATTTTTTATAATTAAATGATAATGCTGCTAACAGCCTTTTATTAAATGCTTTGTTCCTAAAACAATATATTGAAACAAAATTTGTGAAATTACTGTTATTATATGATCATGTTTCAGAATAATTTCGAATAAAACATGGAACTAGATTTGTTTTAAATGTGACTAAAAGCATTTTCATGCTCATTCGAAACATGTTTTCATTAAATGATTATAGTGATAATATCAATTTAAAACTATTGGTATGTTGATTCAAGAAAATCTACACTTAACACCTCTTTGACACGATGTAATAGTTTTTAATGCAATATAGACTTGAATATTCTAGCTTGACTGAAAAAATTTTGGAGCCGGATCTGAAGTATTTATACAAATTTATAACTCCCTCATATTATTGTGGGGAAATTTTTGAAAATGTTCAGAAATGAGTCAATTTTGATTGGATATTTCTGGATATTCTTCAATAAACGTCAATAGGTCGGAAAATCGATTTTCATTTGAAAATTTCGCAGCTTCTATCAGAGCCTCAATGTAAATAATGTAATGTGAATTTAATGAGGAATTTATTTCACAATTTATATTTGTCCTGTTTCTATCTAAAAAACAAACAATTCTGATTCATAATATTCGAGCTACAATTTCAGCTAAATTTGTGATACAGTTTTCTTCTAATTTTCTCCAACTATTCGAATTTGAAGAATGGAAATTTCAACATAGCCAACTGACAACCAATTCGCCAATAAAACACAATGTGGCCAATGATAATCCAACAAATAAGATACCGAACGGCCCTTCGACATGTTGCCATTGTAACTTAACTGGTTCATGTTCGCGTATTTCGTTAGGACGATTATAATATTGTAGAGCTCTTTGTACAAGCTGGTCCATATGTAAGGCGACAACTTGATTTTCCCAATAGGCCTCCAGGCCGGCTTCGTAAATTTTCAAAATCAAATCATCCAATAACGGCAACAAAACCGAATGTTTACGTATCATAAATATACATTCATCCCAATAAATATCGTCGCGCATTATACGATAACCGTGAATTACGTCTCTTTTGATGAAATCACCGATACAAAACGAGCCGAATTGTAGACGTTCGAGTAGGAATGCGTAATTATAGAAATGGGAAATTGCAGCTAGTTCGTTTTCTGGATGGGATCGGAAAGTTGATTTGATTTTTTTGTATGGTCCGTAATCGACGTCTTTAAGGGCGAACAAAAATGCGTCAGATGTTCCACCCCAATTCCGATTACTATCAGCCAAATCTTGTACAGTCGATATCGCTTTTTTATATCGCGGTATTGCCATAATACTGGCTAAACCGCTAGTGTAAATACTCGAAATTATCAAAACTTTCAATAAAATTAATCCAGTGAAATATTTCAAAATTCTCCCTTCGACTCGATTAATTGCCTGCGATAAATACGCTCTTATCATAGTTGTTAAGGCAAAATCGAGTCTCGTTATCAAATTAGTTGGGTTGTTGCTCGAATTTTCGACGATTGTTATCAAAAATATTGTAATTATACAGAGGATAAATGTCAAAATTAAGCCTTTCCATGAGTCTATCGAGAACGAGAGAGCCGGAATCGACCATCCCGGAGCCGGTCTACAAACAAACAACAATCAAAAAACAACAATACGAAAATTCCCAAATAATTACTCCGGAGCTGGTGCTATAATCGTCAAGCCGGCTCGTATAAAATTCCTAGAAAAATCCAAATAAGCATAGAATTTCTCCCAATAATACAAAGCAGCTGTGAATTATTCAATAAATTAACAAAAAATTACGTGATTTTCCTCGACGAGATTTTACCAAAACCTATATCGATCTCCCCCATCGCCAGATTGCCCAAAATACCATCTCCAGTCCAATTTGGATGCACATCGCCCCAATTATCTTGTTCGATATGCACAAATTTCGGGGTCATGTTGTATTTTTTGGCGAATTCGAGCGCCAGACGGGCCTCAGTGCCGTCGAAAATATTCTTATCCAGATCTGAAATTTGATCTGATTTGATCGATTATGGGTATATTTCAATTGATTGTACCTATGACGGCATATGGGGCATAATTGAATGTGCCCATTATGTAGTTTTTGCCTTGTAAATTTCTCAATTTATTCCGGAATAAATTGTTGTTATATGCGAAACTGGAATTATTCGAAAACCATTCATCTAGAAGTTGGACGTTCGGTTTATCATTTCCGACGAATTGATGGGTGAAAAAACGGTAAATCTCATCTTTATTACCGTTTTTATCGGGAAAACGACGATATTTATTGTGTTGATTTCGATTATTCTCAATCTCTTTTTGTTTTGTTATCAATAAAATATCACTAACGTAGCGCAATTCGTCGAGTTGGAAAAATTGTTGAATACTCTCAATTGTGTTATTTTCCCATATAATAATGTATTTTCGATTGTTATAACGCTCCGATTGGAAACGTATTAGTTGTTCGAATTTTTGGAAAATTTCTTGTGAATTTCCCTGATTGATTATAATATCGCGACATCCATAATTACGGAATAATTTCTCCGGCAACAATTCATCTTTCAAATAAACGAAAGATAATGAAATATTGAGATTTAAACTATCACCAAATAAAAATAGACAACGTGATTGAGAGAAATACGTATTAATTAGTATTTTTATCAATGAATTGAGATGAACCATTGTTGGACAATACGAATAATATCGAAATGTGATATTTAGGTGAACTTTATGATCATGCTCAATTGTTTCGTTTTCAATTATTCAATATAACGAAAATTGCATTTTTCGATTATGCTTATGCATGTTTGAAGTGGTTTATTTCATATTTGTACATGAACAATAAAATTGACTTGTTTGAATATGAGTAAAGTACTCAATTTTCGTTGTTTTTGATATTTAATCGAGGAATCATCCGCAGTATAAACGTTATCGTCAGAATTCGCATTATAGCTTGTTGAGTGCAGGTTTGACCTCAGAGGCGATGTAATGAGGGCCTTACAAGCTAGAAAAAATTTAAATTAATTACTAAGCTCGAAAAAATAACTTTCATAAATGCTTTGGTGAATAGTTATAAATAACAAGGAATCAGAACTATATTATTTTTTTATTTATAAGCAACTCGACAATATTCATATTGATGAAGTTTACTGTGACGTTTTCTGCGAATTTTATTAGTTGATAACTCCTTTAAAGTGCTCTTTTTGAAGCCTAATTCGATTCTATTAGTCGAACGTTAAAAATGGTGGATGCGCCGGGCGAGCTATTTATTCGCTCAACAATAAAACTACTCATTATAAATTTTGTATACGAGTAATTCACATATGAAGACAGCAAAACTGATCGTTAAACCCAAAAATAATACAGCGAAAGCCCCAGCGAGATGCGATAATTTCAATTTAACGACAATATTATTTTTTGCCGGATTTTTAACAACTTTCTGTACATACGCATCCAGATATAAATCAACTGCCTGAAAAATTTAATGATGATAATTTTTTCGGGTGCATCAATAGACTTTTTTATCACCATATCTTGCCATTTGGCGATCAAACCAGTCGCGTAAGCTTGCGATATAAAACGATTGATTGCCGGTAATAACACTGAACCTTTCCTTAATATCATTTGACCATGAGTCCAATAAATATCATACTTCATTACACGATAATATTCGATGAGATCTCTTCTCACATAAGTACCTATTGCATAATTATCTACAAATTTGTTTTATTCAATTGATACGATTCAATTGTTGTTGTTTCGTTACCGGAAAATAGCCGTTCCATAGCGAAACCAAAATGTTTCGTTTCTGCAAACTCTTCTAATTCTTTTTCAGTTGCAGCAACGAATTTTTTGACGATTTGTCGATATTCTGGCTCTTCGAAACCGATAATCGAGTCAATCCAAGCTGAATCGGTAGCACCCCAAGACAGTCCACTATCAGCCAAAGCCTGAACTGTATCTATCGGATTCTGATAAAACGGTATTGTTAGAATACTTGAAAAGCCACTAACAAAGCAAGTTGCTAATAATAAATTTGTAGTCATCAACAATATAACAATCAATTTTGAATATATTTCTACAGGCATTTCTATATTTGTTACAGATTGACTTATGAATATTTTATAAGCGACTCTGATAGATTTTCCTAAGTTGTTAATATAAGTCTGTCGATTTGCGATTCCATAGATTTTCATCAATATCGGATTTCGATTATAAAAATACAGACCCATTGATAAAGCAGTCATTGCGAAAATAAATGTTCCTATAATAATTATCCAAAGTAATGGTGAAAATGGATAAAGCGGTGTCAGCCACCCATCAGCTATCCTATAATCAATTAATAGAGTTTGATAAAAAAAATTAATTATGATAAATCACTTCGGAACTGGCACAAGAGCCGTAACTGCAGTTGTTATAGTAAAAGAACTATAATCAAAATAGACGAATGTGAAGTCCCAGGAAGCTATCGAGCCAAGTCCAATATCGGCTTCATCTTCAACCAGATTTCCCAATAAACCTGTACCGGTATAATTTTCGTACAATTCACCCCAAAGTTCGTCCTCTTTAACAACCGGAATTGGAGTCATATTGTGGATTTTGGCGAAATAAACCGCTGTCGATAATTCTGAACCCTGATAAGAAACGAATCGGTTATTATCGTCCATAACTGAAAGCCAAAATTGAATTGATAAAGGGACGAATGAAAATTGATAAGATTGTCTTGTGATGGATAAATAACTACCAGGAATCGAATATGGTACGTATGTTAATGTCGAAATTCGAAATTTTCGGCCGTACTGATTTGTGAGTTTATCGGGATAAAGGTCACGTCCTTCATTCAAAAAACTGTGATTCTTGCTGGACCATTTATCGAGAAATATCGCTTGATTATTATCTTCATAGCCAACATATTTATGAGTGAAAAATTCATAAATCGCATTTTCATTTCGACTGAAATTCCTCTTATCATTCGAATCGATGATTATCTTCATGACCAATAGATCAACAATATAATCTAATTCTTTTAATTGGAAAATATTGGAAAATCTCTTCTCGTTGTTATCAAGAATGATCAAATATCGCCGCTTATTGAATCTTTCCATATTTAGATGTAAAATTTTCTCAATTCCGATTATCACAGTATCAGGTGTTTCACTATCGATAATAATACCACGACATCCATAATTATGCAGAACTAAATCATAATCTATCGATTTATTGTTAATATTGATAACAACAATCGGTAATTCACCATAATATCGGAAATTATCGCTATCTTCGAAAATAAGAAGACAACTTAGATTTAGAAAATATTGATGAATTATTAGATTTATTATGAAAGTTGATTGATGGAAAATTGTTAACATCTTCATATTACAAACTAAAAACGCGAATGCGCCGCAATTGTTTTCCAATCGAGCTTATATAATCACCTTAGTTATTGTCAACGATATTATTGTAATGTTGTTCTCCAATTATTTTGAAAAATAAAAGGAATAGGTAATAGATTTTGCTGCGCGGAATTCATATAAATTGTAGTTGCGTATTGTATCATTGAGAAAATATCTAATGAAAATATCACTCATGAAATAATTTGTTAAGATTCGAGATATCAAAGAAAAATCCAAATATTGTCAAGTAATCAATCGATTATATTCAAATATTTGGAACTCTCCCATGAAAACAATCTAAAAATTAATAAATACTTTTTTCTAGGAAGAAAAAACAATGATTTATTGAGTGATAACATTTCTATTGCTAAAACATTTGAACAATTTTTCCTATGACGATTCTACGAAATTTTCTCATTCAATATCAATGACGTACAGATAGAGCTCTTCAAATGTTGACAACTGGACTATCAGTTATCTAAATCAACAAATATTGTATCAATAATCAATTTTTTTCGATTTAATTCCAATCTGTTTGAAAACTGATCCGAGTTATTGCATATAGTCGAGTAGTAAAAATGGTGGATGCGCCGGGCGAGCTATTGATTGACTTAACTTTAAACCTGCTCATTATAACTTTTGTTTACGAGCAATTCACACATGAATACAACAAAACTGATCAAACAACCTATAATAAAGACTGCGAAAACTCCTGCAAGATGAGCGAATTTCAATTTAACGACAATTTTATCTTTTCCTGAACTTTTAACAACTCTCTGTACATACGAATCTAGATATAAATCAACTGCCTGGAAAATTCAATCAATAATAATTATTTGCAGTTGTATCGAAAGATTTTAAATCACCGTATCTTGCCATTTTGCAATCAGACCAGTCGCAGAAGCGTGCGATATGAAACGATTCATCTCTGGCAATAAAACGGAACCTTTTCGTAAAATCATCTGTACATGAGTCCAATAAATATCAAACTTCATTATTTTATAATATTCGATGATATGTCTACCAACATAAGTTCCTATCGCATAATTATCTACAAATCGATCTAAATTAATTATTTATTCGAGTGAATAACACTTGAATTGTTACTGTGAGATAATCGTTCCATTGCTAGACAAAAATTTTTCGCTTCTGCGAATCTCTTCAACTCTTCTTCTGTTGCTATAACGAATTGTTTGATAATTTGACGATATTCTGGTTCTTCGTACTCAATAATTGAGTCGATCCAAGCATAATCAGTAGCCCCCCAAAATAGCCCACTATCAGCCAAATCCTTAACTGTATCTATCGAATCGTGATAGAGTGGTACTGTTAAAATACTAGAAAGGCCACTAGTATAGGAACCAATTAGGAATAAATTCGTTATCAATAATAATAAAACAATAAATTTCGTGTACAATTCTCCTGGTACTTCTATAATTGTTAGTGGTTGATTTAGAATAATTTTATACACAATTCTGCTAGATTTCTTGAAACTATCGATATGAGTCTGGCGTTTTTTCATTTGGTGGGTTCTCTGATTATAGAAATACAAACCCAGTGATAACGCAGTCACTGCAAAAGCGAAAGTACACAAAACAACCATCCATAATAGCAACGAATACGGGTGAATCGGTGTCAGCCAACTATCAGCTAATCTAAAAACAATTTTTCGAAAAAAATTCTAAATAATTTGATTTCGATCAATCACTTCGGAAGTGGTACTAGAGCTGTAACTGCACTTGTGATTGTTGGAGTACTATAGTCAAAATAGGCGAAAGTGAACTCCCAAGAACCGATTGAACCAAGTCCAACATCGGCTTCATCTTCAACCAGATGTCCCAATAAACCTGTACCAGTGTAATTTTCATACAATTCACCCCAATGTTCGTCTTCTTTAACAACCGGAATCGGAGTCATATTGTGGACGTTAGCGAAATAAATAGCTGTCGATAATTCTGAGCCGTGATAGGATACGAATCGGTTGTTATCGTCAATAACTGGAAGCCAAAATCAATAAATATCGAGCGAAATCGACAGATAAATCTATAATTACCAGGAATCGAATATGGTACAAATGTTATTGTCGAAATCCGGAATTTTCGGCCGTGCTGATTTGTGAGTTTATCAGGATAAAGATCACGTCCTTTATTTAGAAAACTATAATTTTCGCTGGACCATTTATCGAGAAATATCGCTTGATTATTATCTTCATAACCAATATATTTATGTGTGAAAAATTCATAAATCGCATTTTCATTTCGACTGAAATTCCTCTTATCATTCGAATCGATGATTGTCTTCATGACCAATAAATCAACAATATAATTTAATTCTTTTAATTGGAAAATATTAGAAAATCTCTTCTCGTTGTTATCAAGAATGATCAAATATCGCCGCTTATTGAATCTTTCCATATTTAGATGTAAAATTTTCTCAATTCCGATTATCACAATATCGGGTTTTTCACTATCGATAATAATACCACGACATCCATAATTATGTAGAACTAAATCATAATCGATTGATTTATTGTTAATATTGATAACAACAATCGGTAATTCTCCATAATATCGAAAATTATCGTTATCTTCAAAAATAAAAAGACAATGATGATTGAGAAAATATTGATGAATTATTAGATTTATTATAAAAGTTGATTGATGGAAAATTGTTAACATTGTTTTATTACAAACGAAAACGCTGTTTATTTTTAAACCGAGTTCATATGATCATAATAATCGTTAACGATATTTGTTTTTGTCCCTAAGTATTTCGAAAAATGGAAAAATCATGGATCTTGCTACGTGGAAATTATGTACAATTGTCCCCCTTTTTTTTCTTCAAATAAAACGCATTAAATTACAACTATCTATAATAATGTTGGAAAATCCTATAATCAATCGATTTAGAATAATAATCATTGAATTATAAATAAAGTTGACAAGATGAAAGATATCATTTTATGTTGAATCGATTTAATTCTAAATTGTTGTTGACTAAAGTAGGTTGTTTAAATAATTACAAGTTTTATTTAATTTGAAGCAATTCTGTATTTTTCGATTTGGTTTGATCTACAATTTATTCGAAACTAATCAATTATCGGTTTGCAACTACTAATTTCTAACTGAATTTATTGTTTATTCGTCTACAAATCAAAGGGGAATTCCCCAGTCAAATTCGATTAATCATTCTCTTGATTGTATAGTAGTTTTCCCCAAAATATTCAAATTCGATAACATTTCAAGCATAAAAATAACAAAACTGACACAATATCCAATGATCAATACAGCAAAAGCACCTTCAACGTGAATCCATTTCAATCGAACAAATTTTTTATTATCGTATTGATAACGATTGTTATATTTGACGATATTCTGTACTTTCAGATTCATGAATAATAAAACAGCCTCATTTTGCCATTTTCCAATTAAACCAGCTTCGAACATTCTCAATATAAAATCGTCCAAACTAGGTAACAATATCGAATTTTTTCGCGTCATAATAACGCTATTTTCCCAATAAATATCCTCTTGCAATAAACGATAATTGATGATTATATCGTCTGTTAGATAATCATCAATTGCAAAATTTCCTAAAACAAATAATTAGATCAGAGTAGGCCATCATATTCTCAGCGAGTCTCAATCTCGACAACTATCAATCGAATCTAGTCGCTCACCGTAAGGCAGATGTTCGACTGCAAATCCAAAATTGACACTTTTCGATGTTTCGTGCAGTTCTTTAATCGAACCAGTAACGAACCTCTGGACTAGTTGAACGAATCTCGACTGAAATTATCAATTGATTAATGGAAAATTGAGTTTTCCCAAATTTCCTCGAATTAAAAATTATATTCGAGTCGGAGCCACAATCCGATTACAGCCTGTATAATTTTACCTCGTTCGATGATTTGATCGACATGATCCAGGCTTCTTCGGTTGCACCCCAATAAAGGCCACTTTTAGCCAATTGATCGACGGTATTGATTGGATTTTCATAGTGTGGTATTGTCATAATGCTCGCAAATCCGCTATTATAGCAATTTGTTATAAATAAACCGAATAATAACATCGAAAAAAATATAAATTTATTCATTATCTCTTTCGGAATTTCATATTTCGCGAAAGATTGTATTAGAATTAGCTTGAAAATTAGAATTGTCGAATAACCAATGATTGTAGATAAATCATTTTTTTCGTTGAATAATTTCAGGCCTAATATCAAAATTAGGACACCTAAGCCAAAAGTGATCAAGATACCAATCCAAACGGCTGTCGTATAAGAGAAAAGTGGCGTCAACCAACCAGCTGCTAATCTAAAATTTAGAAAATAATACCCAATTTTGATGTTTTTTGGGGGGACAAAAAACAATACTTTGGCGCCGGTACTAAACAAGTTATTCCAGTTCTAATTAACGGCTTAGTTAAATCAAGGTGATTATAGCAAAATTCCCAAGTATATAAAGCAGCTGTAATTAAAACAAAACAATTAGAATTCGCTAAGTTGAATTCAAATCAATCCTCATCTCTTTCAAAACTGCACAACTTAATCGCCTCTACTTTTCTTTGACTCAATGCAGATCAAGATCGAGATCAGGATTTGTGGAATAGTTGACAATCTTACCGAAACCAATATCGACTTTATCATCGACGAGATACCCCAATAAACCATATCCGGTACCGTTCGGATAAATATCGCCCCAATAACCATCATTATTGACAATAATAACAGGTGTCATATTGTTTTTTTTGCAATAATGATAGCCAAGTGAAAATTCCGAACCATATGATAAATCCACCGAATTACCAACTATACTATATGGTGGATATGTAAATGTGCCCATATGTAAATTTCTACCATATTGATTTGTTAATTTATCCGGATATAAATTATGATTGAATTGAAAACTTTGATTATTCGCAAACCAAATATCCAAAACAATCGATTGATTATGATTATCAATACCAATAAATTTGTGCGTTTCTAACCGGAAAATGAGCCCATCACTATTTCCGATAATATTAAATCGATTATTTGTAGATTCCGGAATTATTATCAATAAATCAGCAATATATTTCAATTCCGGGAGTTGATAGATTTCTTTATTATCGTCGCTAAATTTTGTTAAGATCAGATAGCGACGACGATTGAATCTTTCTAAACGACGATAGATTTGGTTTTCGAATTGTCGGATAATAAGACCAGGATTTCGTGTATTAACGATGATACCTTGACAGCCATAATAATGGAAAATTAAATCGAAATCAGGCGAATTTCCGGAAATTCTAATTGTTGTTAATCCACCATAATAAACGAAATCACCATTATTATCATCATCGGTGAATATCAACAGACATCTTGAATCTTGAAAATATCGCTCTATTAACGAATTTATTAGAATTGTTGTATAAAATTTGAGCAACATTGTCAATTTCGACGACTCGTATTTTCTATTGTAGTTTCGACTAAAATATTGTTCCGTTAATTGATTCTTTGATGATTTATTATTGAAATAGATCGAGTTTTTGATGTGAAATTTATAATGTTGATTTGCGGTAACGTTTGATCCGTCGATCTTCCCACTCTCAAAAAAGCCAAATAATCAATAATTATGGAATATCGTATTAAAGGAGTTTTGTTGTAACATCGATTTCAGGTGAGATTTAGCACTTTTTCTCGAATTATAATCATTGAAATTGTAGAAATTGATTTGTCAGATTCTTGGCCTAAATCAAAAAAGCCATAATCGATTATAATCAAAAAAAGGGCCTTTACCATGAGCTAGATTAGTGAAATTTACGAAATCAATCAATCTAGATTTATAATGTATGAATGAAAATTGTATGTTTTATGAACTAATCGGTATGAAGGTCGTGGCTAACCGTGCATATTCTCTCGTCGAAAAAAAAAATTATTACCGTACAAAAACCATTCTAATAAACTATATTTGTTTATGAATATCGGTCGTGATTATCCACAATAAATCCACGTATATGCACATTTATTATTAGGACGGCCATTTTCGAAATAAAACTAACCTTCTAATGTCGAGTTTTGTTTGTTGACGATTTCCTTAATGACTCCTTCGATATGCATCGATGATTCATTTCATAATAATTGCTTCAAATTTCGTGGAAAACTCAATTTCGATCGCTAATTATCTAATTAATTATTCCGATCCAATCCAATATTTCGAGCTGGAAAAGCGAATTTTCCATCAAAGCTAAGCCAAGTCTCGAATTCAATTTTCCGGGTTTCCGAGGTGATCTCGATCCCGGAGCCAATCTCAACCTCACAAAAGTCCCAGAAATCGTAATTTACTCTCAAAGGAAAAGTGACGAAATATTTATGGAAAATTACGATTAGAATATTTTTATCGAAACAAAAAAACTCCACTTAATTTACGAATCGCCTAATTATCATCAGTTAATTAAAATTTTCTCGAAAACTATTATTAAATTACGACTCAACTAAATTAATTATACGAATATTTTGTTTATAAAAGAAATTCAGAGATCTGAATTCGAGCTGGAAAATTTGTTTAATTGACCCTATTGAGTGTCAACGAACGATACATCCCTTGAATTTTAAAATTATCGATTTTGTCATTACAAATTCCATACCTCACTGGAGCTGTATAATGTAAAAATGATTGAAATATGTAATAATTCACTATAAAAATCTCCTTAAGAAATCTCCCCTTTTTTCCACCCTCGGCTTCATGTTTTCAATTAAGCAAAATCCGTTTCTAATCAATCGAGAGAACCCCAGTTTGAGGGTTCAGATTTTAAATAGGGTAGACTTATCCAATTCCCATTACTGTACGGTTACTAAGGGGTTGATATGCTGTCAAGTGAAATGGGGAAGATAAACGATATCAGATCATTTATTTTTGTGATGTTGTCAATACTGTATTATCGAATTTGGGGTAAGTAGGACCACGAAAATATAGTCCTTGTACTCCCAAAACTTATCCAATTATTGGAACACTTCGTGAATATTGAGCCTTAATTAATAATTAAATTAATTAATCAATTAGTTATTCATCTATTGTAGACTTGTACGAGTTGCTATCTAATTAATTATTAACTCCACTCCAAACTTGGTAAAATTGATTAATCGATGTTCGGCGATAAATTCGAATTTTGGAAGAATTATTGATTCGTTATTATTGCATGTTGAGTTATTACAATAATTTAGCAACCGGTTTCGGTCTTAATATTCCATAAATATTCCGATTGATGTAGAATTTGAGCCGTTTAAGCGACCCAGTATCAATAAATAAGTCGAGTCTTTGATTCGAAATTTACAATGTTGATTTATGGTCGTTTTGATCATTAATCCCTCCTCTATATCCCGTTTAACAATAGAATAATCGATAAATATAATAGATTTGAATAATAAAAATTTTTGATTGAGGGGGCAATTATGGGGGGGATATGTCCCTTGAATATGTTGTTTTACGCATGTATGATGATTTAATTTAATTTTTTTTCTCTGTCAGAAGGTCATTATAAATTATTTAAAAATCTAACGCTAATTTTATTTCGATGTAGACGGTATTGTGGCTATCAACAAATCGAAATGGAATTAATTGTGTTTATTGCAAGTTTCGCTCAAATATCGACGATTTTAGGTAAATTATTGTATTTTTTCGCTTTTGTTTCAATATTAAAATCAAAGTCTAAAGTTTGCTGAATTTCTCGGAAAATGGGAACTAATTTCTATTATTACGATCGCAAGGAAAATTTTGATAATTAGTAATAATTTTTATTCGAAAATTGCCAAGAATCGAGTGTACGTGGCATTTGTGTGAAATAATATTTCATAAAATAATACGTCTAAAGGTCGTTTTAAAAATTATACATTACGCTTTAATATTTCCCAAAATTATGCTTAATTATAATGAACAACAATAGATTTATTTGAAATAATTAAGAAGATTATTTCGAGTTAATTAATTGAAATTTTAAATCTCTAATATCATTTAATCTCTATAATGAGATGCGCCAGTAATTAAGTTCCGTTTCTGGAAAATTTCAATTGTTCCAACAATTTTTTGTGTGTTATTTTATTCGACTTGAATCATCTCTAGTTTCTAACAACCCTTAATTAGGGGTTTTTATGCCAACTATAATGCTTCCAATTAAACTACGTAGAAGTATGTTGAATACGCTAAAGGGTTCATTACGATAAGTTTCAACAAAGTTGCTAGATAGTTGAGCTAAACCGACAGGTGAATGATGTGAATAAAGGGGAGATACGTCAAATTTATCATTAAATATTTGTTGTGTTAATTTGAGAATAATCCAATTCCAGGCCAAAATCGCTACACTTACGGTAACACGAAGAATTTGTGGAGACGGAGCAATTTTTGCCCGAGCAACACAGAATGCCTCCCCATATCGCAATGCCCTTATCTCAACAACGTTTTAACCAATGAATGCGTCAATAC
Organism: Stenodera caucasica; assembly: GCA_037414795.1. Lineage (NCBI taxonomy): Eukaryota > Metazoa > Arthropoda > Insecta > Coleoptera > Meloidae > Stenodera > Stenodera caucasica. Next base: position 59,613 of record JAZBGZ010000087.1, read on the forward strand.
AGACAGGTAAATACTAATAATTAGTGTAATCAGTTAATTTGAATATTTTATACATAGAATTGGTGATTTGGGCTGTGGCTATTCCGGATCTGGATTAGTTTGTTGTCCGTTAATTAGTGATCCGTTGAATAATATCAATTCCGGTAAAATGGTCGATGGGCAACATTGCGGCTTATCGCAAGTTCAAGGTGAAAATTATGAAGGCATCGGCGCTTACCCTTGGACGGCTCGCATAGGATTTCGAAGTATTGTAGAAATTTGGGAATATATCAAATAATTCTATTGATTTTATTAATTCCAGATATTGCTACAGGGGAGGTTAAATATCCGTGCGCCGGTTCAATAATTAATAATCGTGTCATTTTAACAGCCGCCCATTGTGCCTTGGCTAGAGCCGACAATTATAAACTGTAATTACAGAAATCTTTAATTCAATAATTGTAAAATAATTGAGGATTTTCCGAAGATTTTCAGTACGTATCGGAGAATGGGATACGATCAGCGATATTGATTGTAGTTATGAATTTTGCGGCCTTCCCGCTCAAGATATCAGCTTAAGTCATGTAATCGTCCATCCCGATTACCAAAAACAAACATTCCGGAATAATATCGCACTAATTGTTCTGCGAACACCTATCAATTATACAGGTACGGTTTTTTAAATTGGTGGGAATTTCGATGTTATAGTTTTATGCTTGATTTAGTAACGGCTCAACCGATTTGTTTACCGGAATCGTGGTCCGTTACGAATACAAACGGCATCCTAATCGGATGGGGACGCAGTGCAGGACAAACAGGTGATTTCACAAAATGGTTACCACAAAAAAAATTATTTGTATTCATTATTTATAGAATCGTCGCGTTATCAGCAAGTCTTGCGTCTACCGATTATCGATCTGCAGATTTGCAACAATATTTATGGTAAAACATTACCAATAACCGATGAACAGATTTGTGCTGGTGGTGAGGGTGGTAATGATGCTTGTAGCGGCTTCGGTGGTTCCCCGTTAATTGTACGCCATAGTGATACGTATTATCAAGTTGGCATACTGTCATTTGGTTCGGATCAATGTGGCGCTGCAGGCGTACCAAGCGTCTATACGAACATCAAAAAATACATCACCTGGATACGGGAGAATACACCTGTAGTTTATAATAATTAACAATAAATCACTAATTATAGTTTTTTTATTATTTGGTATAATAATCTAGTAAAATTTCAATAATTACAAGCTATTCTACAAGATTCCAATGATAACCGGTGATCGGGATTATTGCAACAATTTCGATCACCCGTTATACGAACCAACATCTATATTATGATAAAATGCAAGGAATTTTCATAATTATATCGTTATTTACAATAAAATCAACTGTCAAAATACATGTAGTGAACCATATCACATGATCGACGACATTAAGGCTAGTTTATTTAAATCTCATCAATTACTAATCTCAAAGATTCCTATTAATTGTTGCTAATATCACCTAATCACTAGAAGAAATAACAATATCTATATTTAAAGCTAGTGAATAAAACGGGATAATTTCGACTGGAAGTCGTAACAAAAAAATGTTTGTTTTTAGAATCACGATTTTTATTAACGATAGTATTGAGCATTTAGATTTATATATATTCATTTTATTAGCAACAATTTTATAACAATTGAATTTTTATATTAATTTACAACAAATTTCATAAATTTTGGGGTCATTGTTTATGAGTAAAATGTTATCATAGATTGGCCTTTCAAGCTAAGAAATCTAATCCACTTATGAAAAATATTGTACAGATTGAAAATTATTGCTAAAATTTTTGCTTCAAGTATCAATATTATTATCACTACTATTTATTTTATTACTGTGTAGTTTGTGTGAATTACACAGTGCCTTTCAAGATTATTATTCATTAATTTATTTAATAGAATTAAGAATAAAGTTTTTTATTTTGGAAAAATAGAGAACAGTCATTGGACCCACGTCTGTACAAATTAATTCCTACTAATTATCAATTGGTTAATTAATCAAATTATTTCCCGTATTATCTATAATATAATTATTGTAAAATTCAAGAACTCTCGAATCGACGACGGTTTTTCCAAATTATGGAATAAATTCTCTGTTTGGTTCAGATCTTTTTCGAAATCTAAAATTTGTTCAGTTTATAATTTAGCGTGTAAATGGAACAATTGGCTGAATTTTCGATCGATTTCTAATTCCCCAGACACAATCTATAATAGATTACGGAAAATATCGTTTTTAAAACAAGAAAATCGATCTGTGATAATCATTTTCATTGTTGGAAAAGTCTCCGATCCGACACTGATTCTGATTAATGAAAACAAGTAAATTTCCTGCTCAATCCAGGCTTATCCCCAAATTGAAGAGAAAAAAACAAACCGGGATAACGACACTGAATTGTGACGTAAACAAACCTGAAAATCTGACAGGAAATCGTGTAAATTATACGAATTTATTCCAAATTTTTGAAACACCTGTACTTCGCAATTTACCGATCAATTGTTTAAAACTCGTTTTGTTAAAATTCACACTCTCGATATTCTCAAACGAAATGATCTCCATCTCTATTGTCAATTTAATACAACTCTTATTCGAATCGCTCAGTAGTTAGAGATGGAGATGTCGGTATTGGTCGAAATTTACCCATCAATATTGTCTGAAATTCCGCTCCATTTATGGAGAGAAAACAAATTTTCGATATGTCATCCAATCAATTTGTATCAATTAATACTGATTGTTGTGAATTACGATTATTATTATTATTATTTTTCATTAGTAAACAAACGCACATCAAAATTTGGCACTTTCATCACAAACATCCTAGTTGTTGAACGTCAGAAATAATGGATGTTTTCTGTTGATTGACATACAACAAAGCTCAACGAAATTTGGAAATTATTGAAAGAAATCGTTAAAAGTGTACTACTCAACGTCATTCCGTAAGCCCGACTTAAGTTCCGGTGGTACTTGTTTCTTGAAGCAATCATCGAAGAATTGGCTCATGCTGCGATAGAGGTGTTTCTTGACGCCGCTCAAACTGTGACTTTCGTCAGGATAAATCTACAATAGAACAACAAAAACTTAGTTTCACTTCAAATTATTTAAAAAAATAAAAATAAAATCAATACTTGTTGTCTAAATAGGGTTCCTGCCTCCGCTAGAGACCTAACCAAAGCCATTGATTGTTGCAAATGGACATTATCGTCGGCCGTACCATGAACCAAATAGAACATTTTGTCTTTGAGCAAGTCCGCTTTTTTGCTAACATCGGCCTCATCGTAGCCTTTATAATTATCGGTGACATTCGGCAAGCCCATATAGCGTTCCGTATAAGCTGAATCTGGATTTGGGGTTGATTATGATTATATTTAGAATTGTTTTGGGGAATTACCGTAAAGTTTCCAATTGGTTACAGGTGCAACGGCGATAGCACATTGGAAAACGCTTTTCGGACTGGCTAAAGCTAAAGCGGCCACAAATCCACCATAACTCCATCCCCAAACTGCGACACGACGCTTATCAATAAAATGGAGCGTATCTCTCAGATATCTAAAATATTGAATTATTCACAAAAAAAAAATATAGATATTTTAATAAATATTTTCATCTACTCTGTCACTTCTAATTGATCGGAAACTTCAACTGATCCTAGCTTATAGTAGACTTTGTGCAATAATTGGTGGCCTTGACCTCCGGAGCCTCTACCATCGATTTGAGCGATGATAAAGTCCTTATAGCCAGTCAAGTACGTATTCCAATCGATCCGCCAACGTTCAGTGACTAATTGACTACCAGGACCTCCATAAACTTGAACAACTAACGGATATCTAGTGATTTCGTCTTCACGTAAGCCTGGTGGTAAATGTAAACGGACATGTGCATGATAACCACCGGAAATTTGTACCGGAAATGTCCGTATTTGCGGCATAGCCATTTTCGCAACTAGCTCCCTCAAATGTGTATTATTCTGCATTAATAACAATAATTTCGGTTTAGGCATCATTATTTTGTATAAAGAACTAGTCGGTATGCCTGGTCCTAAACATTCCAATACGAAAAACGACGATTTCGGGCTAAATATAGCGTTATGGTATAAACAAGAAGGCTCCTCCAACGGTAATGAAGGCTTCTGTTTCTTCTTTTTACGTTTAACAGGCGGCGATGTGGTCATTAGAATGTCGTGTTCATCATTATCATCGTCTTTATAACGGGTCTTCAACACGTAAATATCTTCATCGATCGAAAAATAAGCTGGTGATGTTTCTTCAACACAAGTTAAACAAATTGGAGGGGGTAAAGTGGCTCCGGTTCTTGGCGGTACTGATGTTACCCGATATAAATGCTGTTGACCGGGCTTATTTTCCGGTATACCTAGAAAATATCTAACCGACAACGATAATTTTGGGGGAATTTCGGCAATATTTCGACTTACATAACATCATTGGAATGGTCCCATGTTAATATTCGTGTCACTTCGTATTTGCCGTGTGTTAATGGGATAATTCGTCGTTTCGGTATATTGACGGAAACGGCATGCCGGAAATAACCGGCTGGACCATCGCGTACTGGCGCTATTGTGATGTAATTACTGCTGTCAGTACCGAAAACGGGACTATCGCCCATATCGACCCATCCATGGCCATCGCTACTTATCCTTTGAGTCTAACAAAAGAAATCTCATTATTATTATAATATAATAATAAATATTTATATCGATGCTTTTACCTCCCGACAGTCCCACTTCGGCGTCGTACAGATTGTTATCAATGATAAATTTTGCGGTCGATTCAGCCAAACGACCGAAATTTCGGTCAAACTAATCCACGATATAGCCGTAAAATAATAATCGCTACAATAATCAAAAAATTTAAATCCGAGAATTATTTTTATTAGAATCAAATTTACGTTTGTGCCAGTGCTAATGGTGGTATAACAGTTTTCTTTTTGATATTGGATGTGTCGGCTAGATCGGCAATTGTTAATGTGACCTTTGGGTTACGTGTACCCGGTTTTGGATATCTCAACGATCTTATGTCGGGATATAAACGGCCTTCATTAAGCGAACCGTACCATGGAAAACGTAATTCCTCAACTAGACTATCATTGAATGTGGCGAAAGCTAATAAGAGACCATCGCTCGACATCCATAGAGCCGAATTCGTGCCCAAAATCTCCTCTAATAAATCACATAATAAAAAACAACAACAAGAAAATTAAAAAAAAAAAATTCTACCTTCGTATAGCCAATCGGGTACACCGTGACTCACAACACCCGGTATTGCTGTATTTGTGATTCGATAGCCCGTATGCGATGTGGGACTTTTACGATAATAAATATCATAATCTTGTACCATAATTAAGCCGTGACCTTTCGGCGCCCATTCAGCAAGCAATAAATAAGGGTGTTCTTCAGTTTCTGGCATAGGTCGCAAAGGGAAATCGTTGCTGCAATTTAATATTCCCTTTAATTATGAATTAATTATAATATTAATTAACTTACCCTGTTTGTATATCATAAATTGTATACTGAGCTAAATACGAATGACGAAATAATTTCTGTACGTTTTGAGCTAAGAGAATATATCTTTGATCTGGCGATAATTGGAACTTGGCTGGATTCAAACGTAACTAGAAAATTAAATTATAACAAATAATTGGAATAGGAACTGTATCATTGTTAATATTGTTGTTAAAGTGAAATGTTCGTTATTTTCCGTTGACAAACAGATTAAATTCACTGTCAGCAACAACACCGGAAGCATTCTATCTATAACTCAATTTTAGCACGATTCGATCCTTAAATAATCGACTATTCCGATAATCTGTGAAATTTATTATTCTGCAACTCAGACGAATACGGAAATATTGAAATAAGGAAATGCTCTATATTTATTGGAATAAAATATAGGCTGTTGAAGCGACTCTCGAACGTCACTTTAGAAAACTTCTCTTATTACACTAAACCCTCCCAACGGGGTAGTTTGAGTGATGGTAATATTAAATAGCGTTCTGATCTTGAAGTTGTTCTATATATTCGAGTAAAGTTTTATTATATGAGAGAAAATTTCGACACTTTAGGCGTAAATCAGAGGAAACACTGCGAGAAAATGACACTTTAAACCATAATAATATTCAATGTCAACTTTTATTTGGAGAGAGTAAACGCTCCCTTAATGTATGATGTTTCGCATTTTAATGTGTCATTTACATGAGAGTATCGAACATTTCATGGTTCTCCGAACAGGGCCGGCTCCGAGCCATTTCCACCTCGCTCTATCGGTACAGAAGGTAACTGCATTTTTTCGTTTCAATCTCAGAAGAATAGAGAATGAAATACTCCATTGTGTGTTTTTGTTAGCTTGAACCAGAGCTTCTCAAACATTTACGAAATAATTTCGAGTTTCCACAGATTGGAAATCGTTTTAAATTAGTTACATTATTTCTGAAGGCGGCCGATACATGTGAAAATTGCCCCAATTTATGTTAAAAAAAAGATGAGGACCGGAAGGTGTTTTTTTCCAACCCCCCATTAACATTTAGCCCTCTTTCAGTAAAAATCAAAGTTAATTCAATGTTTGAGTTGTTTTGTTTCCTGTTGAATCCAACCTCAATTAAAACATCCCTTATTTTTGTTAACAATTTTTTTCATTTGCTAGATTCAAACAGATGTTCAAATTCCTAATTACATTTTTCATGAGTCACGTTACAGAAATGTTCGCTTTATTCTGATAAATGAAAAGCATAGGGTTGTTTTGTTACAAATAAAATAGATTTGAAAAACCTTTTATAACATCATTCAATAAAAGGGCCTAGTTGGATGAATTGCTATATCTCGGTGATGAATTGATGGAAGGGACCCTAAATATGATCGACTTCGACTCACTCCACTTCGATTTATCATTAATGGATAAGGACGAACTTTTCGACTTAGAATAACATATTTTCTGATTCCCAACACGATCTAAGGGCTGCTACTTTGCCAGACCTAACATACATATTGATTTAGGTTCAAAGGGCTGGTAGCATTGAGATTTACTCGAATAAAATTGGAAGTTCGTTGTTTAATTTGCCCTTTTTCGTACTTTTTTTTACTCTCCATTTTATTCAATATGAAATATTTCTATGTTTATCGTCGAAACTAGTTTTACGAATAAATGATTCACTTCCTTTTTCTAAAGTTTCTCAACTTGCCAATTTTCATTTTCCCACTCAATTTTCCTACAGATCTATTTCTAGTGGATAAATCAAATGACATGGTAGAAATTGAAAATAAATCCGGGCCCAATTTAAACTGTTCGAAAATAATAGGAATCCTTATTTTCTGCAGGAAATGAAAAACTAATTGAACCCTTACACAGCGGCAGAAACAAGTAGAGTCTCGCTAATTCGGACTAATTGTTCGATTATCCGAGATTCTCCACCCCAAGCATTTTTCATGTCAATCTCCTCTTAATACGCCATGAATAATTGATAGAGCGTCAGAAATTCTTTAGTATTTCTGTGAATAGTTTTGTGGTTAATTATTCGTTAAAATCTTGTTAATTAATCGACCAGGATTAATCGGAATTCGGGATTAGCGAAACTCTAATAAATTTTCGATAATTTCTAGAGAGTAAAAATTGTTTTAAAGTATCTATTGAATCGAGTTCAATACGATAATCAACTTCAAAATCGAAATCCAATATGGAGAGCTGTTGTGTGGAAATTCGCAATTCGCTTAACCAAAAAAACTGATGATTTTGTCGTTAAGTATAATAAAAATGCGACAATTTCGAAGCTGAACCGACAGAAATGGAATTTCGCGTTTGGACTTTTTGTAACGACATTTGACTTTTATATACATATATATATAGTCGGGAAATTTAAGCGAGATTTTTTACAGAAATATAACGAAAACTCGATGAAAAAAAACATTTTTATATGAGGGCAAAAAATATTGATTATTGAACATTTAGATTGTTCCATATTCTATTCACGTCAATTTGGGAGATTTTCGTGACTCAGATTTACATTATTCATTCGCAATCTTTTCTGTTAGACGAATTTTCTTTGGAAAAACGAGCGATAATTACCGCTAGACACGTTGTCTGGAGCCTAATATCGTTATCCAACTATAGTTTTAACAAATTGTTGATTTTAGTAGTTTATAGTGGAAATTCGGTCGTTTTGTTATATTTTTTTCGTGATTGTCCATTGGACGTTTATAACTTTTGTCTACGGCCAGTTAAACAAAGCAAAAACTATATTAACGGAACTGAGTTATTTTCTAGGGCTAGTGAAGTTGAAAAGGGCCACTTACAAAGGTTTGGTTCGACATCAAAATCCTCACAGAAAGATTCGATGCGTGCATAATACTGATTCCACCCCATTGATCCTTATACACCAATTCTTCATCTAAAAAAATAATATTATAACGAGATTTATTGCTATAATAAAAAAAAAGTTTTAATGCCGTGACCAGGATTCGAACCTGGGTTACTACGGCCACAACGTAGGGTCCTAACCACTAGACGATCACGGCTATTGAAACTTAATTAATCAAAATACGAACATTATAATCGATTTAGCCAGATCACGCTCTAGTGATTTATAGAGAAATATTTTATTGATTTATAATAACTGACCCGATATCCAAGTGCCGTTGAATCGTAACGGTTGGAACTCATGGCTGAGTATGTCTTGTAATTTGAATCGGCTGCCTTTAACACGAGGCCCTTCATCAGGTGGTGTCAACAATACAACTGATGTTACAATCAAAGCCAATACCACAACAATAACTAATAATGCGATAAGAATACCGCGCCAATTTCGTTGATTTGTATTGCTAGAAACCAGCTCCTGAAACAAAGCTTACACTATTGATTATGAAAACAATAATTGATAAAAAAATATTAATAATAATTTCAATTATTTTAACAAACAACAATTGGAAATTGTTCCCAAACAAATTTCTATAATAGGAAGTTTGATATTGTTCGAAAGCTCTTATCGTGAATTTCCACACGATTCGCCACTATTATGTCTCCTCTTCTGTATAGTTTATGAGAAAGCTTGTTTTATATTACAGAAAGTCTATAGTTCGTCTGAAAATTGAATCCTTATCAAATAACTCCCATTAATTGATTTCTCAATTCAACTAAACTAAACTCAATTCTTCTTCAAGTTCAAATTTAAATGGAATTCATCGTTCCATTATAAATAGATTTAGAACGATTCAATTCTTCAACAATCAACATGAACAACAAACTCTGAATATTCTACACACATAATTCACACTTTACATTGGCTCTGTGCCAGCGTTTTTCGGGATAATTCCCATTAACAGCTCCTTTTTCAACTAAATTGATGTTGATTTTATTCGATTAACACAATAATTTCCATCGAACCATTAGTAAATTGAATAATTGACTCCTTTAAGGGGAATATAGTGGTAATTCATGGACAGAATGAACGATGAACGTCTTCAATTCAACTAGCTTTAGACTTGATTAAAATCGAATGATGGATGGGGACTAAGTTTCTTTACTCCAGTTGAAATTACTCTACAAACAGTTGAGATGAATTATTTTGCGATTTCAATTGGGTTAAGTTGTTGATTTAATAATCATAAAGGCCATCTTAGCACCACCTGGCTGGGAATTATTGAATAAATATTCAATGAGATCGCGAAACTTGACGGTATTCATCATATGAAAGTCTTTATCTGGAAATTTTCCTTCTACATGGTTGGAATTAATTCTATAGAAATCTTTGTAAACTATTTCTGTTCTAAAATTTGTTTGATTTTGTAAATAAATTCTTGTCATTCCATCAACCATAAATTCGAGCACTAACAATATTCTTGAAAATCGGTGAATAGTGAACGTTACACGAGCTGAAACAAAAACGAAACGACTTTTTTCCATTATCATAAAAGTTTTTAATTCGCTATAACCGTTCGAGTTTTACTCACAGCAGAAAAAATAGTTCATTAATTTCGAGTTTTGTTTCGAAAATAATCGTTTAGTGATATTATTAGAAAATTGTAAGCGATAATAATTCATTCGGGTCTCAAACAGGTGGTGTTATCCGCAGTTTTGCCGATACATCACGCTTTTGTAAAGGTCGAACCTTTATTGTGGATTATCGATTTCATCGTAATTAATTCAACGATAAATCCTATAATTGATATTGTTCGACGGCGAGAAAAACGGAAATTCGGTAGAGTCTCAACAATTCTATAGAACTTCATAATCCCCCAATTGATCCAGTCTTGATTATTATTGTTGGCTATTTTGAAGTAAATTTTCATCGTTATTCATAATTCTATTGTCTTATATTGGAGTGATTTATAATTTAAAAGAAATAAGCGAATTACGGAATTCGCCCGGCGCATCCACCATTTATGCAAATCGAACAATTCGTATTTTTCGCGTGTAATCCAATCGAATTTGATTATTCGATCGAATTCCAATCGATTATTGCGACAATTCATCAATGTGGCACTGTAATTAAGAGAGAGAGAGAACGATTTGAACCTACCTCATCGTCGAAATTATCGTGATCAGCCATCGTTTACAATTTTCTCGGTTTGAGCTTCGACTAAATTTATTCTGAATCTATCGTCGTTCCCATTGTTGAACATAATTTAGATAGCAGCAACATGTTGTGTGAGAAATCTTGCCTGTATTGTTGGATCAATTCGGAATTATTTCTTTAATACCTCGGAATTGGTTGAATTTTTTGCTTCAATTCGAGTATTTGATTGTTAATTTTGTAAATATCGATCTAATTCGATATTTTTAGATAAAGTGTAAACTATTGACATTTGCAATAAGTACTTCTACTTTCATATACTGCATTGCAATCGTCAGATGGTTTTAATTTTGCAAATTCGAAATAAAATAAAATCATTTCCAACTTACGGTTTTATTGATTAATTTTTTTAAATTGATAAAATTAATATATTTATTTATTATTATAGTAAAATCGAATCATGTTTTGTGCGGATGATTTGTTGTAAAATAGTAAAAATTCTATTGAGTTATCGAGGAGAACGTCGCGACGCGGGTCTCCTTATCAACGACGCTGCCAGAACTGTGTCCTGAGCCCTGGTTAAGTGAGCGCGTGCGCTTTTCCGCATTGTTTATTATTTCATTTATTCCACATGTACCTATTTATAAACGTACAAAATAAAAATCGAGAAACCAAAACAAATGACACATTAAATTGTCAATTTTTCACATAATAATAACAACATAAAATTACTGATAAATATGGGCACGTATAAAGATCCGGTAAAAGAGGATATTCTATTCAAATCGTACGTAAAAAGCGAAGAGACTAGACGAAAAGCTTGGAATACTAAATGGAGTTGGATTTTGAAAGAATATGACGATATGCGTAACGAGACCGATTTGAAATTGGAACAATTATTTCGTGAAAATAAATTTTTAATGGACGATAGAGGAGGACACGAGCCCGATTTAAGAACAATACAACCGATTCCAATAACTGTCAATCACGAATATGGCTGGATTTGTTACATACCGGAATTTATATTGGAAAAATACGGACCTGATATCGAGCCACATCCATTACCGAAAGACTATCACATACCGAAACAATAATTAGAAATATTTTGTGGATTTTTTTAGAAATTGGGCAGTTCATCGATTGAAATTTTACGTTTTTGTCCTGGTCGAACTTTGGCCCGTTCGCGATCCGGCCCCAAATTCGTCGATGTCGGACTGAATACTCGCGTTTCCTGCTCTTGAGGCGCATGATAATACATCATGTGGTGTTGTACGGCCATCCAGATCTCATTGTTGACCAATAATTTACGTACGGCTTCTATATCCGGCGACATGAAGCGATCTTTCTCCCACGGTCTTAAATTATAGAAAATTCCAAAATTAAACTGATTTTAAATAAGAATTTTGTTGTTGATTACTTGACAACGCTGCGAACTTTCGCATAAACGGCTTCTAACGGAATTGTTGTTCTTAATGGACGTAAAAATTCGATAGCTTGACAAGCTGCTAATAATTCAATTGTGATAACATGTTCGACATTTTCGATGACTTGTAGCGCCTTCCGGGCTGAATAACAGCCCATCGAAACGTGGTCCTCTTGACCCGCACTGGTACTAAGGCTGTCCACAGACGACGGATGACAGATGACCTTATTCTCCGACACTAGACAAACTAATAATTATTCAACGCCCATATAAATGGAATCATAATCACCGAGAGCTGCGGCCGTACAATGGGCTACCATAAATCCGGAATTAATCCCGCCATCGTACACTAAATTCGGCGGTAAGCCGCTTAAAGCTTGAATATTTTTAAAATGAATAAATTTTATCGAGAAAATTTTGGAATATTTACAAGGATTGATGAGACGTTCGGTGCGTCGTTCGCTCATCGACGCCAATTCATGGACGGCAATACAGAGAAAATCTAAAGCTTTAGCCGGATATTCACCGTGGAAATTACCGGCGGCTATAATTTCACCGCGATCCGCAAAAACAATCTACAATAATCACAATTATTGATTCATCTAAATCGAAATTAGACACAAAATTACCGGATTATCCGTACAACTGTTCATTTCTAATTTGATGATGTTCTGGACGAAATCTATGGTATCGTGGACGATACCGTGGACTTGCGGACAACATCTCAGCGTGTAAGCGTCTTGGACTTTGTTGCAGAAACGATGGCTTTCTTCATTAGAAAAAAAATTGTAAATTAAACGATAATTTGATGGGAGTATTGCGGATATACCAGCGATCTCGCTCGGATATACATCGGAATGAAGTAAAGCCCTCAACCGTTGGGCTACAGCAATCTGTCCTTTATGCGGCCGCACCATTTGAACATCCGAATCGAAAGCTCTAGACGTCCCTTTCAACACTTCCAAAGTTAAAGCTGCAACCACATCGGCTTGTTTAGCTATATGTAAAGCCCTTTCAACAGCCTCCGCTCCAATACTGGTCATCAAATGTGTCCCATTAATCAAAGCTACACCTTCTTTAGAGCCCAATTTCAACGGCTGGAAACCATTCACTTTCAATACCTAACAATTTGAAATAATTTTACAGTAATCTATTTGATTAAATTTTATTATATTATTTGAATGATAGATGGCGTTATTTGTGATTGATGGAAATTGTGACTAGATGGCGTATTAAGGGATAGATTGCCTGTTTTGCGTCATTCCAGCCGGTTTTAGGACTCCACATTTTACCTTCCCCAATCATCCCAAGGGCTAAATGGGCCGATGGGGCCAAATCACCGCTAGCACCAACCGAACCTTGTTCAGGCACCCATGACAAACACGATGCTAATTCGAATGAACAATTAAATTGAAAATAATTCAAAATAAATCAATATAGAAACCATTGAATATATCGATGAGGTATTGGAGTGTGTTCAATGAAATTCCACTATAGCCCTTAGCTAGGATATTAATTCTTGCCGCCAACAGCATACGTGTTCTGGTTAAACTCAAGGGATTTCCAACGCCGGCTGCATGAGATCGGATAATATTGTATTGTAGTTCTCTGGAATTGTAATCGATTTTTTTTGGGGGGTACTAATCGAATTTGAGAATGACGTACTCGATTTGATTGTCCGGTATATCGATGTTGGCGAAACTGCCAATGCCGGTTGTTACACCATAAATGGGCTTACCGTCTTCCATTAACGTCTCAACTAACGATCGCGACTTTAATACGTTATTTATCGCCTCCTTGGATAGCTTCAACAAAATTTATTAGATTATAATGGAACATAAAGTTGTAGTTTACCTTAATTTTGAATTCGCCTTTACCTAAATTCATCAATAAATCCGTCGTTAAATTCGAACCATCTAAGAAAAGATACTAACCCAATTCGTAAATTAATAATCGATTCTTATTATTAATTAGGCAATATTTATCGATCAATACTCACATTATCGCTGGGTAAGAAATTATTCGGACTTGTTTTAGTGAAGGAAATTTATTGTTTATTGATCGAAATAGGTGTAGATTTCGGTCGAAAAGGATACATCGGCTCCAGGACGTGCTTCAATTCGTCTGGAATAATTCCAACATTGACTTGTTTATCGGCGGTTAAAACAATATTAACGAAATCATCATTATCGAGTACATCCACAATTAAATCGTCCGGATCTAACAGAGCCCCGCCTCTAGTCTTCCGGACTTCTTGTATCACATTAATGATATCGTTTTTGTCCAATTGTACGCCCTGTATCAGTTTTTGGTATTTACGCCACGCTTCTTCGCCCAACCAACGAACAGTTTTCGCACCTATTCGCCCGAATTATTATCAAATAATTATTGAAAAAGATCGGATTATTTACCATCTTTGCAGGGAATTTGCAGCCACTCCTCTTTCACACGTACAGAAATTTTCATGTTACTCCTTATCCCTCCAAATAGAAAACAATAGAATATTCTAGTATCATTTGACTATGTAATGGAGCATTGGTGTTATCAACATTTTGGAAATTATATAGAATTAACAATAACAATGGTTGTTTGTTATCTACAGTTGGATAAAGGTACGTCCACATTAAGGTGCGTCCACATTGGCGCATTTTGCCCGAACCGAACGTTCGTGTACGTTTGTGATCAACGTAGCGAAAGGGCTGCTGCGAAAATCAAGACATCATTTAATTTACACGATTTTTGTGTTTATAGTTGAATTTTCAAAGATTAATTCGACTTTGTTCAAACTATAAATCAAAACAAATCCGGCGAGATAACAGGAATTTTTTTTATCGATTCATCGGTCTCGAAGGTGCTGATCAGAAAGGAGGTCCTCAAATCCCGCCTTATTGTATCTCTAATAAAATATTTCAACCCCTCTAGATTTTCTTTTATTTTCATTTCTATCTCTACTCCGTTTGTGGTTGAAATTGTTAGAAATAGTGATGAAGGGTTTCACTGAATACAAGGGTAGTTATCAGTTGTTATTATATTTTTTTTTTCATAGAATTTTTTTCATGATGTGTATTTGGGGTCGAATAAAATGAGTTCCTATTTCGTTTTTGTGTTGTTTATTTTCCAGCTTCTCTCAAACAGTTTCCATTACTGTTGAAGTTCCGAGAAGATAAAGCTGTACGAAACTTTCGGGGATTTCCTGGTTTCCAGAGATTAATGTTTATGCATTTTGGTCGGATATTTAATGGAGTTCTTGGAACTCCTTACAACTAGGGAAAAATTAGACAAATATTGGCGGAAGAGTTGAGGCCATAATCGACAGCATTCAATTCAAGACTGGAATTTCCATTGAAAATTGTGTCAATTTTCTCTGGTGAAAATGCGAAGAACGTTGGGAATTCCAACTGGAAGTTTCGAATGGTAAATTAAGGAGGTTCATGAGACGGTGGAATTGGGCCAACGGAATCGTGTCAGTATTTCCGGCAATTGAACAAAATCTACATTTCCATTTGACGCTTGATGATAAAGAGTTTTTCTCGAATCAAACAGGTCCCTCTGGGAATGTAAATAAAATCATAAATTCCAATTTGGAGATCGATCGATTTTATTCCGGATGAAATAGCAGATTAACTTCTTTTGGAACAGCTCTATAATTAATTTCGACTCGCACAAAGACGAGGGATTAAACGAGGAGTCAGATTGTTCGCGATTAAGATGAAATTTCGTCTTTGTTTCTAGAAACTCAATTTCCTTTGAATCACTCCATTTTTGATGACATTAATTCAACACCATGTAGTTGATTTAAATTCGAAGATTTTCCATTAAATCTAGAAGGAAATAGCCGGATTATTATTAATACTCGAAATTCTATGAATAATATTTTCGAGAATCACTTAAGTAGAGTATCATCATCATCAAGGATATCATGATATAAGTTAAATGTTTGTTGAACAATAAAACAATAAATTTTCGTGTATTCATATCGTTGCGCTGCCGTTGTTTTAAACATCAGTTGTTTTATCATTATCAAGTGAATTACGAGTGATTAAATTTCCAAATAACGGTAAAAATATCCACCGAAAAATTTCCTCGATTATAAAATTGTTAAATTGTAGAAAATGTTGGTGAAATTTGCTTTGATAATCCACTTATTATTACAACAATTCAGCCCGTTATCGGCTCAATCGATCGAAAATAACGATTCCGTTATTGAACAATTCGATGATTACGTGGTGCGAGTGAATTTCTATCTAAAAGAAGCCAAATTACCCCAATTTATCGGTGAAATTTTAAATGCCACCGACACCGATATAACAGTTGATGATATAATCCAATTGGGGCGAATCAATGAATTAACGCTGGAACAATTGGAGATGATTGCGATCAATTATAATTTGACGTTGGATCAAATTTTGAATGTGGACAATTTGGAGGAGATACTGAAATTTTCCGGGACTCCATTCAAGGAGTTCTTCGACGATTTAGTGAGGCATTTGGGCATTTCCGATCAAACAGTCGACGATGCTTTGAATAATCTCGATATAAATACGGGACGTTTCTACAAGACTTTGGCTTTAAGTCCGGTCGATATTTACGATATTTTACGCAATGGCAACTATAATAAGACGAATATCGATAATGTGTTGGTTACGATCGGTAAAAGTCCGGCTCAAATTGTCGATACTGCCCGGACCATAATTTTATCGGAAATTCTACGTTTGAATCGTACATATTTCATCGATACAGCATTGAGTAATTACGGTTTAAATCAGCGGAAATTTTTGGAAATTTGGTCGATTCTGAATCTGACAGCTCATGATGTTTATCGTGTTGACAATTTCAAAATAATTCTCGATAGCGTCCTAGCGAATTTGAACGAATTCCCAATTATTGGTAGCGTAGTTGGTAAAGATCGTCTACTCATCCATCGTGAAGCCTATGAAAATTTCAAACATATCGATTATAATAAATTCGATATAATTGGGAATCATTTAGAGATAGATCGTTTCGATCGAATCATCACTAATAATATTGTTGAATTGAAATTGAAACAATCGATAGGGAAATTTCTAGAAAAACCCAATGATTTTATCGAAAATAATTGTTCTTATATAACAATCGTTAATGATACGCTAATAATTGATGATTTATTATTCGAATTCAATACAATCGATTCGACAATAATTGCACATAAAAATTCTAATACAACTTTCCAACTTGGTGCTCCGTTAATTTGTTCCAAACATCAATTTTATGGTTTGGCATCGAATCAGAATTCGACCAATATTATTTTCGATACTTTATCGGGATCGAATGAATTAATTATCGAATCCGGTTGTGGATCAATAAGATTTGTTCTATTTATTACAATTATTGTACAAATTCTGTTGAGATTATTATAAAATGTAATTTAAATATTTGCTCGATGATTATTATTTTGACGTCAATATTGGTTTTAACAACAATAGGATTCTAGTCACCTGTTTAAGAATAAATAATAACGATAAGAGACTTTGTTTCGTTTGTTTCATTTCGCAATTCTCTCCCGTTCGATGGAAAATTTAACCGTTATTTTTATTATCCTGATTATATTCGAGCGATAATAATAATCATAAAAACCATGAGTCATCCATTAACTTATGGTTGAATTTAAATTATAAATTAAATCAAAAGAGTTCGATTTTCTTACGAAAATTTTGCTTTATCCGACAATGGGGGATGATCCTCTGTTCGAATCCAGACTTACAATCATAATTCGTGGTAAATACGAATAAATTGAAGTTTGGGGTCAAAATTGAGGATCCGCTCTTAAAAGTTCAAGCCCATTTGAAGGGTGATATAAATCTCGAGTTCTTCAACGCGAAAGACCTCGACCCATTGTCTGGAGCAATTTATAAAGATCGCAATTTAAAAGACGAATGTGAGCTTTGAAACTTTACCGAATAAATTGCAAGCTCTATTGATGGATCTGCATTTAATTAATTCAAATCTAATTTGGATCTGATGAAGTTTTGATTAAGTCCAATCTCGGTGGGAGTTTTCGCGGATTATTTCCAAGCTCATTTGGAGTGCATACGTGAGAGTTGCATTATTCTGCGGAAAATGCATCCATGAGAGAATCCAATATCGTATTCGCGCCAACATACGACTTTATAATATAAAATGGATGGGGGAGAGAATATTCTCCTTTATTAGGTCAGCAAAATTCAACTCTTTCGTAGATGGATTCGTATGGAAAGCGTTTTATTGATGAAAAATGGCTTCATTTCCGGAATTCGTGAGGGCACAACCAAATTTTTTTTTAAGTAACTTGAGCCTTAAGGAATCATAGTTTCATCTGAGACTCGATCTAATGAAGTGAGTTTTTGTTGTAGAGTAACGAAATTGACAAAAATGTTTTTGAATTTATAATTTTTGAAGAAAAAAAACAGTTTTATTCTTCAAATTGATCCAATTTGAAAACTTTATTGCTCTTATTTCACTATTGTGAGGTCGAATTAGCCAAGGCTCTAAATTTAAGGGAAGGTTCAATAATAGAAGTCTGTTTTTTATGAGGGCCTTTGGGCGTATGTGATCGTGTGGAGTCGAATTGCTTGAAATTTCCACAAACAGAGTTTGCTCATAATACTCAATTTTTATGACCTCAACTAATCGAGTAATTTAACGTTAAGGAAGATTTCTTGTAATTCTAACTAAACAAGAAGCCCAGCACAACTGCATAAATAACTGTTTTTCCCTTGGTTTTTCTTAAATTATTTGAGTCTATTGGAGATCGAAAATCAAGTAACTCTTTTTGAGCTATAAGAAACTTAATTATGGATGAAAGGTCCAATTTTCTAGATTAACGAGAGTGATGAAAAAATTAATGTAATTTCACGACGAAAATCCATCGTTATTATTGTTGATGGTAGAGGAAATTGGAGGAAAAGCGAAATGGAGTGCTTGAATGTTCTAGAAATTTCTAGCAAACAATCTATATTATCTCGACAATAAAACAAATAATAAAAAATGATAAATATTATAATAGAGTAATAACTCTTTTTGAATAAATCAGAATTCATTGTTGAGTCACTTGGAGTAATAAATTTTTGTTTAATATCGGTGTGTCTATAAAATTTCAACATCCAATAAAAGAAGTGACGTTATTCAAATCAAAACAAAAGCGCCCGAATCTCTAACAAAAAAAAAAAAGTTAATCTAAATCAGTCTTCACAGAAATAAAGATATCAAATTTTAGGACATTTACACTATTTTTATCTCCATGTGTCTGTCTGTTTATAAACGAAACGTGTCTCGAACATGTTGATAATGGCCGAATTCGTCGAGATTTTGAAATTATTATAAATTCTCCCGTCTATCTAGGTCAAATTTTAGCGATAAAATTCCGCCTTCAGTGCGCGAAAAATCAATAAACGAGGGACGGTGTGGAAATGGACTCCCCAAAAAAGCTATACAACTTTTATTCAACAAGTACGATCAGAAATGGGAAATTCCATCGAATAAATATTCATAAATAAAGTTCACATTTATAATTCCGTGATTTTGTGAAACTCACTCCGGGATTTGTGCTTTGAATTCGGGAGAATAGCCACCGAATTGGGGCCTTCTGGGAGTTGCTATCGAATCGAACAGATTGAAGATGGGCAGAAAAAGTCGTCGAGAAAAATTAGAAAAACTCACAGTCGATGAGACGAGAGTAAAAAATTCTCCAACTGGGTCGCTCCTTATTAAAAATTCATCGATTTTTAAACGGAAACTTTCCAGTTTTCACATTAAATCTCAACTGCCAGAACCTTGGACTTGAGTTTGTTTGAGAGAAAATAACAATAATAACGACTAAAAATATCGGAGAAATGATGGAATTTTAATTGTGGCATTGATTCGAAACAATAGATTCAATTCAATTAATTATTTCAATAAATAGTTTTTTCCTACAAAACAGAAAACAAGATTAATCAATAAAACTGTATTTCTTTCGGATGGGAGCAGAGTCTTGGCAAATTAATCAAGAATTCGGTTACATTATTCGAAAAAACTCCTCTACAAGAGTCCAGGAGTCTAATTGAATCAACTAGAGAAATTCTAGAATATTTCAACTGATGGAAAATAACCGAATTGTTTGAATTAGTGATTAGTTTATTTAAATTGGAGTAGACGAGAGTAATAACCATTGAGGTCGGTTTTGGATAACTTTAATCAAATAATAACCGTCCCTATTACAGATAATTTACCAAACAACGGGCCTATTAAGGTATATAAGGCGAGCACATCCTTAATCAGCCATCAGTTAATAAAAATTAACGACAACTTCACACGTTAAAATGAAGTTCCTTGTATTTCTAATCGGCGTTGTTGCCCTATCCGCCACAGTCCAGGTAAGTTAATTCCCATATAAAAATAATTTTATAATTGTCCGATGGCGAAATTATAGGCATTAACGGACCAACAAAAAGAGGAGATCAAAGCCTTGCAGAAGAAGTGCACGGAAGTTAGCGGTGTTGACGTCGAATTGGCGAAGAAAGCCCGTCAAGGCACCTTCGAAGAGGACCCGAAATTGAAGAAGTATTTGTTGTGCTTCTTGAAGACCATCGGCGGCATCGACGACCAAGGCAATTACCATAAAGACGCCTTGAAGAGCAAACTTGTACCGATGATTGGTGAGGAGAAGGCCGGCAAAATTTCGACCGAATGTCTAATCAAAAAGGGAACACCTGAAGATAGTGCTTTCGAATATACGAAATGCGCTTACAAATATCGGCCCGTTGATGGCTACCCAACCAAATAATCGAAAATTTTTCTCAAAGAATAATTCTGTAAACATATTTGAAATCATTAAAAAGTAATTTTGCTTTATCATTTTTGTTTTCATTTACAACGAACTCGCCTATCGTTGACCTATTGTACGTATCTGCACAGGGCCGTATTCGGGATAATTCAGGGGATCTCAAATACTCGAGATTATGATGGTGGTCTTAGAGCCCGTCTCTGTTCGATTTAACATGCATATAAATAACAAATCATCTTAAAACTCAGTTAGTCAATAAAGTGATTCAAGACAAATTTCAACGATGAAGTTCATCATATTCATAACGACAACAACAATTTTATTATCAACAATTCATGTGAGATAACAAATTCAATTAAACTAATTAGAATGTCTAATTATCGAATTATTTAAAGGCCAAAGAGCTTGACGATAATCAAAAGAAATTATTGCAAGATTTACGTGAACATTGTCTAAATAAGACGAAATTACCATTAGAGAAATTATTGAAATTCAGCCAACATGAATATGATGACCACGATAACGATCTAAAGAACTATATGTTGTGTTATTTCCAAACAATTGGGGCGATAGATCAAGATGGTAATTTTCAAAGGGAGGCGATACGTGCGAAATTGGAGGATTTATTAGAGAAACAAGAAGCTGGCAAAGTTTTGAGTGAATGTTTAGTTAAAGCTGGTAATGTGGAGGAAACAGCGTGGAAATATGGGAAATGCGCCCACAAATATTGGCCGGCCCATTATCCACCCTATTGATGTGACAAATAAAATCGTTTAATTATAAATACATTTTCCCATTTTCTTATCAATTTCGCAATAGAATAATAAAAGTTATTCAATATCTAAATTGTTATAAATTCCTTATTTTATGAGAGAAATTAGATTTTTTACTACAACAGGGACGTATTGGAATTATTTCAATCGATTCTATAAACTAATAATTATATGGGGAATTATTGAAATTTATCCAGTCGAAGTATTGAGTCCGCTCCTGTTCAATTTCACCTTTATAAAATCAAACCCAAATCCATTTCTACAATTATTCAGTTAATAGATTGAAGACCAAATTTAGCGATGAAGTTGATCATTCTTATCACAACAACAGTGCTATTAGCGACAATACATGTAAGATAAATCGAATTATAATCGAATTATTGAGAATAACTGATTATTTTGAAGGGTAAAAATCTTGATGATGAGCAAATAGCATGGTTAACGTCTGTACGAGATCGGTGTTTGAATCAAACAAAATTACCATACGATAATTTGAAGAAATTCTGCCGGACTGACTATGATGAAAATGATGAAGGAATCAAACAATATATTTTATGTTTTCTACGACGAATTGGTGCAATGAATTTTGATAATAGTTTCTCTAAATATGGACTGATTTCGGTCGTGTATGATATTTATGATAAAACTATAGCTGAAAACATCTTGAATGAATGCGCTATCGTGAAAGGAACTGCTACTGAAACAGCATGGAATTATGCTAAATGTGCCCGTAAATATTGGCCGGAACATTATCCACATTGTTGAAATCGAAAAATATTTAGGAACTTGGATCAATTTAAGTGATAATTTAAGTAAAGCACCAATAAAGCAATTTTAAAAAACACACCAATTTATAATTCAAGCCTTGAATTTTTCAGTGGTCGCATATCAGCATTGTTTGAGAAGCAGTATATTTTGTGTTTTTATCAAAAAATTGGCGCAATAAATTCTCATGGTAATTTCCGAAAAGAGCAAATTCATGATATATTTGATGTATCATTGGGAATAGAAGATGCTGAAAAATTTATGACTGAATGCTTAGTTCAATATGAGACTGCTGCCGAAACAGCATGGGAATATGCGAAATGTGCCCATGAAGTGTTTGTTGAATTTCACTTGATTCGCTGATCACTGTCAACTTCTTCAGAAGTTCAACTAAGACTGATTAGGTCGTGTGCCTTTGGTTCTAACACAATGCTGTTAGCATGCGTACTTGATCATTGTAACATTACTTCTTACATAATGCTGCTATGTGTCTATCACAATAGAGCAAACTGTTTGTGCTCCATTTTTACATAAAACTTCCATGCTGAGCTCGTACCTGTCAACTCTCCTTAATTGAGCTGGAAGACTCTCTTCATGCTTAGTTTTGGTGCAAGATCCGTCTTATAAGGTGGAATTGTGCCATTTTTTGGACGGTACCATATAACTTTTGCGACATCCAAAAGAAGAAGGAACCTACGAGATATGGAGTACTACTCTAAGTATCGATGTCACTAACAAACTCGGGAAGGTCCTAAGAGAGAAAACTATCGAAGTTTGATATAGTCCAAACCAGAAGCTGTCAAAATGAAGAATTAATGTTTAATTGAAGGTGGAAGCCTGGAAATATGGCAAATGTGTCCAAAAATATCGGCCCCCTTTTGATTGACAAATAAAAACAACTGAATAAATACGATTACCAATTCCCTTATCAATTTCGCTATAGAATAATAAAAGATATTTAATAACTAAATTGTTGTAAATTTTTATTTTTTTCAATTCAGATACAAATGGCTTTAAATATGGCTTAGAGCGTTATCGACTTAATTGAATCGAAACATTCACAATAGAATTGTTTAACAATTAAATAAATAAACAACGAGTTTTAGTTGGATAATAATCGTTAAAATAATCGATTATTCGCTATATGTTGTACATAAAGTTTCTGAACAAAACATGGAGTTAGGAGTTGCAAAACAAAGTTTGGAAGTTTGTTCGAGGAACGTGAGATCCTCTTACAAATTCCTCTATTTCACCGTATTTCTGAAAACGGGGAAATCAAACAATTTTTATGAAAATGCGGAGAATCCGTGTAAGAAACAATCGAGTCTCAGAAAATTATATTGTTTTTGTTACTATGCTTAAACTAGAGAAGCTAGAGCCGGCCCTGCCCCCAATAAAAAGTAATGCACATTATTTGTAACAAAAATAGAAGCTAATTAATTTCGAACAATTCTAAATCTACCTATAAAAATCAAATCATGTCAAAATTCATTCAGTCAATAGTGTGTTTCCAAGACAAATTTTAACGATGAAGTTCATCTTATTGATTACAATAACAACAATTTTATTGTCAACAATTCAGGTGAGATAGCAAAATTTATTGAAGTAATTATTAGAATGTCTAATTATCAAATTATTTGAAGGCCAAAGAGCTCAGTGAATATGTTAAAAAACAATTGGTAGATGTACGGAATTATTGTCTAGGTGAAACAGCATTACCATTTGACAAATTATTGAAATTCAGTCGACATGAATATGATGATGATGATGACGAAATCAAAAAGTATATTTTTTGTTGGTTCAATAGAATTGGCGCAATTGACGATAAAGGTAAATTTCGAAAATGGGTCGTCCGTAATACATTAGATATATTATTGGACAAAGAAGTTGCTGACAAAATTATGGCTGAATGCTTAATTCAATATGACGATACTTTGAAGACAGCATGGGAATATGGGAAATGTTCACACAAATATTGGCCAGACAATTATCCACCCTATTAAATTGACAAACATAAATGATCAATCATAACAAACTATTGTCAATTTCCTTATCAATTTTACTATTGAACAATAAATGTATGTGGGCTTCCACCGTCGTTCTTTTTCATTGAAATTTCACCTCAACTTTCTCAGAAGTTCATCTGAAACTAATTTGATCACGTGTCCGGCACGGTTGATCAGTTTTTACACAATGCTGTTAGCATGCACATCATGATCATTGTGGCGTTGCTTCTTACATAATGCTGCCCTGTTGAAATTCTCCTCAATTGAGTTGGAAGACTTCCTTCGTGCTTAGTTTTGGTTCAGGATCAGTCTTATAAGGTGGAATTGTTCCATTTTTGGGACGGTACCATATCACTTCTGAAGAACAAGACATCCACAAAATATAAAACACTCAAAAGAAGAAGGAACAAGGGTAGCCTACTATATGACTCGGGAAGATCTTGAGGAAGAGAAATATCGGAGGTCGATAAAATAGATCAAAATGGTAATTTCCGAGAAGAAGTGATATTACACAAGACTCCTCTGGAAACAGCATAGGGATATGAGGCATAATTTTCAGTTATTCTCGATTGTTTTGCTTCAATGCCATTATTCAATTGTATTCAAACAAAAAGCTAGATCCGGCTCTGTGCCCACTAAAAAATTATTCTCATTGTTTGTACCGAAGTGAGAAATCAATTAATTACAAACAATTGGAACCGATTTCATCTGCCTATAAATAAGAAAATCATACAGAAATTTATTCAGTTAATAGTGTGTTACAAGACAAATTTTAGCGTTTAGCGATGAAGTCCATCTTATTGATAGCAATAACAACAATTTTATTATCAACAATTCATGTGAGATAACAAAATCAATTAAACTAATTAGAATGTCTAATGATCGAATTATTTAAAGGCCAAAGAGCTCGATGATAATCAAAAGAAATCATTGCGAGATTTACGTGAACATTGTCTAAATAAGACGAAATTACCATTAGAGAAATTATTGAAATTCAGTCAGCATGAATATGATGACGGAGATGCCGAAATCAAAAAGTATATTTTCTGTTTTTTCCAAACAATTGGCGCAATAGATTTTGATGGTGATTTTCTTAAAGCAACGATCCGTACGACACTGGATGAATTGTTCGAGAAGCATGTAGCCGACAAGATTTTCAATGAATGTTTAGTTGAGCATGAGAATCCTTTGGAAACAGCATGGGAATATGGGAAATGCGCCCACAAATATTGGCCGGCCCATTATCCACCCTATTGACAAACAAATACCATTAATTATAAATAATATTTTCAATTTCTTTATCAGTCTTGAAATAAAATAATAAAATTTATTAAATCTAAATAATTGTTATGGGTTTTTTATTATTTTTATGAGAGAAATAAAATAATTTACAACATCAGAGTTGTATTGATATGATTTCAACCGATTCGATTGTCCAAATTTTTTTTTCGAACTATTTGAGCGAAATTTCGTCAATAATCGAGAGGAAACTTTCGAAATTGTTTGGATCAAACTAAATAATCATTTGCGGGATAATTTAGATTTATCCCGAGAAAATATCGAGTCCGCCTCTGTTCAATTCTACCGCTATAAAATCAAACATCCATTTCTAGAATTATTCAATGAAGAAAGTTTGAAGTCCAAATTCAGCGATGAATTTAATCATTCTTATCACAACAACAGTTATATTATCGACAATACATGTAAGTTAAGTCAAAATATAATCGATTTATTGGAAATGACTTATTTTTGTAGGGCAAAGAGCTTTCCGATGATCAAATCGAATCGTTACGAGTTTCACGTGAACAATGTTTGAAGAAAACACATTTACCACTCGAGAAATTGATGAAATTCAGTCATTATGACTATGATGAAAATGATGACGAAATCAAACAGTATATGTTGTGTTTTTTCCAAGATATTGGCGCAATAGATAACGATGGTCATTTCCTCAAAGAAGCGACCCATACGAGATTGAAGGAATTATTCGAAATAGACACAGCTGACAAGATTTTCAATGAATGTTTAGTTGAACATGGGAATCCTATGAAAACAGCATGGGAATATGGGAAATGCGTCCACAAATATTGGCCATCCAATTATCCACCCTATTGAATTGACGAGCAAATGCGATTGATTATAAAAACAATCACAAATACCCTATCAATTTAGCAAAATAATAAAATTTATTCAATACCTTATTCGTTGTAAAACGCCATTTTATGAGCCCAATGAGTTTGCTTTTAGTTTATGCAACGTCACTTCCGGTCATGGTGGCGCGCGAGTCGAGCGATGAAGTGCTCATCTTTTGTTAAAATAATAGAGTCGTATTGAGAATATTTCAACCATTTCTATTTCACTGAAATTCTATTCATAATCGAGAGGGAGCTCTTAAAATTGTTTGGATCATTTGGGGGATGGAGCTGAAGCTGAAAGCATGCTTAATCAAAAAGAACTCCCGCTGAGATAGCAGAGAGTTATGCGAAATGTACCCATAAATAAGGGCGAGAAAATTATGATATGAATTCGATTCAATTCAATTAATATAATAAGCTCAGAAATATAGCAACAACTACAGGATGGCCACTTTCGTATTGAGGACATCCTGTTTTTTCAATCGTCTGACACCTCCTATAATCTTTGTTCTCCCATCATATCAGCATTGTTTGAGAGCCGCTCTATATTTAAAGATGCCAATTTTATTAATTATCCCAATATCAATTTAATTATGGGAAATATATTTAGTTATATTGTGAAACAATACGATTATTAAACAATTGAGTGAAAGTCGTTAAAATTATCGATTATTTGCTAAATATCGGTCTTTGTATAGAATTTCTAAGCAAAACATTGAGTCAGGACCGGCGTAATACAGTTTGAGGGAGCGAAAATAATTGTTTTTGAGGAAAATTGAAAATTTGACCACGACACCTGAATTAGACTTGAGAATGGAGAAAAAGAATGACAATCGGAAATTTGACAATGATACAATTATTTTTAAATAAGGAGCTAGAGCCGGCCCTGCACCCAATAAAAAACAATTCACATTATTTGTACCAAAATAAGAAATTAATCAAAATTTCGAACAATCGAAACTTTGATTGCACTCGCCTATAAATAAGCGTCTAATCGCTTTTAAATTGATGGAATTATTGGAGTTGTTAGTGGAGTTTCGAGATTGTATTCAAAATGAAATTCATCATATTTCTATCAATAATTGTGATTTTTTCATCGACAATTCATGTAAGATTCGAATTTTTTGTTGAATTCACACGAATGCTTAGTTGGGATTTTTTTAAAGGCATCGGACATGGATGTGCTGAAAGTGATGCATGAACATTGTTTTGAAGATACGAATCTACCACTTGACAAGTTCGAGAAATTTTGTCGTCTAGAATTCGATGACCAAGACGACGATATTAAAAAATACTTATTCTGTATTAGTGAAGCAGCTGGTGTTGTAGATAAAAATGGTAATTTCCTGGAAAATGTAGCCCGTTTGGTGATTAACACACTTCTGGAAGAGAGACATGCTCGTTTGGCTTTGAAGGAGTGTCTGGTCGTCAATAGTAATCCAATTGATACAGCATGGGAATTCGGCAAATGCTTCTATAAGCATTGGCCAGAGAGAAATCGTTGTTAAAATCAACAAAATATGAAAATAATAATCAATTCATGTAATTTTATTGAATTTAACATAAAATCGACTTGGATCAATAAACAAAATTTGAACACTTCATAAAATATACAGCCGTCTGTTCTGGAGTATTTTTCTGTTGTAAACAAGTCTCGATCAAAATGGAAATTGCGACATCAAAAAACGATCTGCCCATCATTATATTTTTATTGATTCGTCCATTGACCGGATCCAATAGGTCCAATTTAGCCAGAAAACAGATTGAGAATTTCTCGAATTTCGTCTGGAAATTCTCCATATCCAATAAATTGCCGCGAATTTCTACCGGTTCATCTTTCGTGAAATTCGTCAATATCGCACATTCATTACGGGCATTCGTCAATTTTTCACGTAACGTTATCTCCGTCTCTGTTGTTTCGATTAACTATAAATAGAAATGACGATTTGTTTGGATTATTTGGGAATAATTGGAAAATCACCTTGTTATTGTTGTCGAAATCGGCTAACACTAGGTGTGTGGAAAATATCAAGAACAACACAAAATACTCCATTTTCGGTTGATAAATATCGGAGTGGAGTCGTTTGAAATATTTCTGTCCGTTATCACTTTTGAACCACGACCAAATGATAACATTTTGTTATTTATCGGGACGTTCCTCTGATCTCGTTTTTATTAATGGCGCATTCCGAAAAAAGAGAAATTGTGGACAATTTTAGCCAAATTTCTTTTATTCTATTCATAAAATTCAACTCATTATTTACACAAAAGCTCCCAAATCCTTATCTAATCATTGTTGCATATTGTGGGTATGTGTGAGATAGAGATTTAAAACTGAATCGAACACACCTTTCCTCCTGTACATCCTGTTGTAATTTCGACGCAAGCGCCGCATTAGACGTCGCGACGCCGTTTTCGGGGTTGTTCTTGGCTGTTGCTATTCTGTTGTTGTTATTCACTAGAGGAGTCTACAATCATTTTACAACAAACACACACAAAAATATCTCCTATTATAATAATTATTAAAAAATAATCTGTGACGAACTCGATTTATTCTTAGAGAATTAGAGAAAATACAAAGAGTAAGTTTCATGTGAATGCATGGAGCTTTATTGGCTCAAATTATTCAAATCTTGTTGTTTTTTTCTTTTAAATTATTTTATGTAAATTTATTCAATATTGGGATCAATGCATGAAGTTGAGTTAAATAATAAAAAGACGTCGTGCGGGAATAATATAAACAATTAAATCAATATTGTTGTGAATTTCGAAAAAAATTATTATTATTGTGTTTGAATATTATGATTTCGCCCTATTATCAATTTTCCATTCATTCATCATTTATGTCGTGTTTATAATTAATTGAATATTCGGAAAAATCAATAACGGTCGATATTGAAATATTCATTTGTTTTTACTACAATCAATTAAGAAGAGTTTACGATTGGCGCAAAAATTATTCGTGTGGCTATTTAAACGATATTTAATCGCTATTTGCGATTAAAATAGTGAAATTATTCAATCAGAACTATAATTTTGAAGAACACCATCAGCAATACGATCTAATTACTAATTATATATTGTTTTGTTATCGTTATTCGCGTCAATTTTTCGGTTATTATTATTATTATTGTTGTTGTATTTTCGAGATTGTACAATAATGTAGGGGAAAAACCGCAATTACATGTTTGACCTAAACCTATTTAGTAATATCGACCCTGGTCTCAGTACTTTATTTATTTTTATCGTAGTGACCTTAATTTAATTATTAACTTGTTTATTAAACATTATTGTCTATGGAGGTTTCGCGAAACTAATACGCAATAGTAGAAAACTATTATTAATCATAATTTCCTATATTTACTTGATTAAGGTCAGTCCCACCGAATCCAGTTAATTTTAATTTACAATTATAATAATTATTGATATTGATTTATTTACCTGTGAGACTGCGAGATTTTAGTCTCTGATTTCTAAATAATAATATTGATTAAATCAATTCTATTGTTAATTAATGTTGTTAATACATGATTTGGGACGTCTCTACAATAAAGGTGAATTGTCGACATTCAATTATCAGCAATCAATCGATGTTTATTCACCAACAGCCCTTAAAGCATGTCGGAATTGAATTGTTTTCTTCTATCGTCAAATTTGGGAATTTATCGCTTACCTATCGATATTTTACATAGCAACAATTTTCGTACTATTTTTCAATTTCCTCACAACATTTTTTGTCAATTTCTAATTCAATTGTATATTCGATTTTCAATTTATAATATGTACAAAATTCAACATTCGGTAGTTTGATTTTATCACATTTTCATATTTCCTAGGAGAAATTCGCCATTTTGTTACTACAACATTTATCTCTTTTATATGGAGGATCCCACCTCTATTTGTATTCAAGTCTTTTGTTTTTCAGATTTCGCGCTTACTTGGATTATTTTGGAAATCAGTCGAATTTATGTAGCCGATTCCCTTCATTTGTTTTAATTGAGATTCAGCTCTGTTTCGAAATTAAAAAAAAAAAACCTGTACCGTATTTACCGTCAAGTCGCAATTCCTCCCTTCAAAGGAAAGGAGTTCTCCCAAATTGTGAACGCTGACCCGATTATGTTATTTTTTTAACAGTGAAGATGGGACATTGATTATTAATATCGAGAAAACCGATATTATTTCTTCGATAACTCATCTCTATTGTGACATTAAATATACATGGGGCTTTCTTGGGGATTTAGAGGTCGCTACAAACGACCCTGAACAACAACAACAAAAGTCCGAAAGTTAGAAAATTGGGTCCCAGATGTTGATTTTCCCGTTTTAATAAATTATTTCCCACAATTATGACCACAATCGAATTCAATAAAATAAATGTTGTGAATAATTAATATAAGGGTAGTTTTTGACGACAACCACATCAATAAGGATCGTTTTCTCTCCAAATGATAGTGTCAATTATTCATATTGGTCATTTTCCTTCTACTATAATTCATTCGAATTAAAAACTACATGGGCGGGATTTATTGACAATTCCCATCATCATAGAACGGTCGTCAAGGTAACAATTTACCTATCTCGCTCTCCAACAGGAGATCAACCGGGTTGATAACAATAAAGTAGGTCATGCATTTGTCGAAATGTAGGCGTCTCTTCAACTTTTTCTCGAAATTCACGGCACTCTAGATCCGGAATTAATTAATTTTAGATTTTGTAGATTATGCACCAAACAGCCCCTAATCACTTTTTATCTTAATGAAGCGGATTCAATGTCAAAAGGGACAGTTTCTAAATCATAATATTCGTCAACGAAATTCACTAGAAATTGAAATATTCGGGTCTACATTTAGGAATTAATAAGATTTTACCTATTCGAGCGAGTAGTTTATATTTAAATGGAAGTAATCAAATTTCGACAGTACATTTAGATTGAATCGGATAAATTTCGACGAATAATAATTGTGCGGCACAAAATCTGAACGGTGTTCGTTTTATTGATTTGGCATTATTTCGATGTAAATTTGTTTCGATACAAATAATTTCTATTCACATTATTCTACGGTAATATCGAAATGTATTAATTCAACCCTTATCATTGATTTTATTATCATATTTTCCGTGGTGTTATAATTCCAAGGTGCTAAATCTACCAACTAAATTACACCCTGTAGAATAGAGCATTATTGTACAAAAATCGGAAATCGGGTAATTTCCGCTTTTTTGACAATTTTCATCAATCTAGACATGTTGTAATTTGTATTTGTCCCCAATTTAATTACAAACTGGAATATTTAAACGGTTCCACATCAAACTGATACAAATCGAAAAATTTATTTGTCAATCGATTCATCCAATTTTTATAACCCGTTCGATTATTTTCGATACGTCAATGCACCATTTCATGTGCTAAATAATAATAGAATGACAATAAATCAGTGTTATTTACCCCTTTATAATTTGATTCTCTCAAAACAAACTGTCGACATTCCGCTTTGTATTTTTATTTGTTTAAAAATTCCAATTTGTTTTTCTAAATAATGTCGGTAGACACAGTTGGCAGTATTGTTCCATAAATTGGGCCAATTCCACCAAAACAACCCTCTTCAAGTATTGGGACAATGGGGTTGTTTGGCCGCACAAATATAAC
Source organism: Stenodera caucasica (assembly GCA_037414795.1). Taxonomy (NCBI): domain Eukaryota; kingdom Metazoa; phylum Arthropoda; class Insecta; order Coleoptera; family Meloidae; genus Stenodera; species Stenodera caucasica. Next base: position 91,677 of record JAZBGZ010000087.1, read on the forward strand.
AATAACAAACTTGATTAATGAATCTAGCTTTAATAAAATTGAGAAATACCAGTCATTCAATTATTTTTTTTTTAGTTTGTTTATTGTGGAGAAAATGTTGATCGATTCAATTTTTCCCAGTTTATTATTTTTAGAATTTTCAATAATAATTAAAATAAATAATGGGAAAATATTGCTAATTATAAAATAGTTTATAAAATAAATCTCACGGGATTCTATAGATTATTTTGAATTTTAAATCGAGCTCAAGCTCGTTTGCGGCCAACCTAAACTTTACGATGGTCCAAAATTTCAGTGCATCTCACAAAGGAGAGATCCATAATGAATGATAATGGGCTTCCGGTTACTGGATGTGTCTCAGAAGTCCCAAAACTTTCGCCCAATTTCGTCAAATTCTCTATACATTTACAATGAACATGTTGACCAACGCTGATATTCTCCACAACTCTTATCTTTATTAAATGAAAAATTCACGACTATAAGAAGATGGCGCCGAGGGACAAAAGTCTCACCGTTGAGTGGCTTAGCGGCTGTGCGAATTGGCAAATATTAACGAATACTTAATTGATATTTGCTCAATATTCAAATAATCGTTTGGCTCTATACGCTGGACCGTTTTTTTTCGAGATTTTATAATTGGCTTTTGGAGCCTTTCCATTAATTAACAGCCGGACAACTTTAGTTTTGATAAAATCGAAGAAATTCCATCAAATTATAATTGGACCGAATACAAACTTTCCAATAAATCGAACAACTAGTAAAGCGACTTATTCGATCGAAAAGTTGAACAACTTTTACGAAATCTTTCTGTAAAGTTAACGACTCTAATTGACCGACAATTCAAATATGTGATAATAATTGAGAAAAATTCGTTGAATTAGTCGAACTTAACGAGCTTCGTTTCCTATTGTCTATTGATATTGAACAAAAAAAAATAATAATAATGAGCAATTTGCTTGATTGTTGTCCGACAGTAAATGTGAAAGAACTCAATTCGTATTTATTTTATTATTTTATTTGTGCGAATGTCTGGAGGACGGCTCGATTTTATTTAATTAAAAAAAAACAAAACAATAAAACAGAAATGTCAGATGATAAGAGAATTTTCGATATTGAAGATCGTTGGAAACGTTTTTTATTTCTTTTATTCATATTAATTAATCGAAGTCTAGATTTTGGATCGGTTTCATTGACCTCTTCCGAAATTGAGCGAGGTTCAAGTGAATCAACAAATTAAATATCATTAAAAATTTTTTGCAATATTTTTCGTTATTCAATCAACAAATTTCCATACTAATTAGTTCCAGAATGTTTATTGACATTATTAATACCCGACCATCACTTCAAGGATAATGGTGATTTTCTCCATGACTTCATTATAATTATTGTTTTTATTCGATAAAATCGCAGATGGTATTCATTTTTGTTTCCATTATCCTGCACAGTTCTATTTATGGCTACAATAACGACAATTTATGTTCAAGGATATTATCCTGACTGGCATTACTGGCAATATCCTGCAACGGAAATTTATTTTAACGAAACGTGAGCCTCGAAACCCACTAAAATATTGTTGATTAATTATAGACCTAAGCTGACAATTTATTATTATTATTATTATTATTATTATTATTATTATCATTATTATTAAAATTATTGTAATGATGATTGTTCGACTTCCGTTAAAAAAGAAATCATCCACTTAGTTCCGGCGAAATAATATTTTGCCAAAATCCGGTCGTTTTGTTTAATTGTAGATTCGAAAAGGGGATGAGATTTGATTTTCGTTATTGAATTTGTCGATTCTGCTAATATTTATCTCTTCATTTTAAGTAATTATGGTTGATTTTTGTTCGCAATTCATTTAATGAAAATTCACCAAATTGACGAAAATTGTACAATTGCTCAAGATACAAATTTGGGGATGTGAATTAGTTCAAACAAGACAAAATAGAATTTTTGTTTAATAAATTTTATTGATTTCGAATAGTTAATTCTACAATACTGTTATTAAAATATAAATTGATAAAACCTGAATATTCTAAAAATCATTAATCAAAATCTAAACCAAAACAGTTTTCTGGGGTGAATTGTCGTGGACGCATTTGACGGCCTCAAAGACCGTATCTTCTGGGGTGGCTTTCTGTACAACACATTTCTCCACCAAACTATCGGTGAGTTTCTCATCGTTCAACTCACCGTTGAGTTTGGTTTTGACAACGGCCTTTTGTAATTCACCAGCCTCATTTTGGAAGCCGATCTTCTTCGAGAAACACAAGAGTTGCTGTTTCAATTTTGGATCGTCGGCGAATTCACCTTTGCGTGCCTTCAACACCAAATCTTGATCGACACCGGTAAGGGCTGAACAGTCCCGATGGTAATTTCGCAATTTTTCTTTTTGTTCATCAGTTAAGGCCTGATGTGAAAATTCGAAATTTAATATTTTTTGCTAAGAAACTATTACAATTTTTTACTTACTTGAGCGGCAACCATAATGGCGAAAATGACGATGAATACTTTCATTTTGATTTAGGGGTGGTTTTTGTTGTAGTTGATGTTGGTTTGTTTGATTTTGGAATAATTCATTTGGGATTCGGCACGGCTTTATATACTGTGGAACAGTTCTTGGTTTTGCGTTAATCAGGTACGAAGTTTCAAGGTTTTCCAGCTCATGATGTTACAATATACATCATCTATCTCTCTTTTACTTCATATGAATACTAAATATACAGCTGTCTTGTTACATAAATCAATCTTTTTGTGAAGACGAATTCTCCGAAACGGTTGGACGCCAGTTGATTAGTGGACTTTGACTTCGCGTTGTCAAAAATAAATCAAATCGCCGATCATAGATTATCGTTTTTCCATAAATACACCATAAAAAAAAAACAATAGAGAAAGATTGATTTAGAGGCGAGAATCGGCATATAATCAAATTCTCATGTTATTGTAAATAAACACATAAATCCAACAAAATATTTATCTCGAATTATCGCAATTCTGTAATAATATGACTTATCCAAACTCTTATTTCCACATAAATACCAAATATTTATAATTAGAAGTTCAGTCGTTAAATTTAACCGCATCATAGCTATCCGTCAATGATGAGATTGATTATTTTCATTTTAATTGCCACGTACATAGCCTCGACTCAGGTAATTTGTTTCCAATAACGTCAATTCCCTATTTATTGATAATAATCGATAAATTTAGAGTTTGGACGATGTGAAGAAGGGCAAATTGCGCCAATTGAGCGGACAATGTCGCGAATCCTCCAACACGGACGAAGAGATTGTGAATCGGGCGCGACAGGGTCATTTCGATGATGCCAATCAAAATTTCAAAAAATATTTATTGTGCCTGCAGAAGAAACTGGGCTTCCAAAATGATTCTGGACAATTACAAGTTGATCGTATACGTGAAGCCCTAACACCGCTGATCGGCGAACAGAAGGTCGATCGATTGATTGAGAATTGTACAAAGGAAAAATCGACGCCCGAAGATACGGCTTTCGACTATGCCAAATGTGCCTACGAGTATCGGCCGTCGAAAAATTGAAGAAAATTCTCAATTAGTGCCAATAAAAACCGATTTTTTTCTCGCCTATTATTGTTTGAAAATTAATTGTCTGTTTCTATTTAATGGAAAACTCTCCGCTGTTTTCATTGTGTTCTTGTGGAAATTACTTCGTTTCAACAACCGCCTCTTGTGGATTCCGGCTTATACTTTGTTCTCTTATCTATTTATTTAGATCTTTATTGTTGGAGTAAAAGATTTTTGTTTGAAAGTTTTACCACTTTACAATAATTAGATTGAAAAGTTTTCCAATTAATGATTCTAATAATAGAAGAAATTTCGGTATTTTTAACGGGAAAATTCGACCTCCCGCATCTCAAATTAACGAGATTCGATATTCTCAACATTCGGACGACTCGTGCTCGATTAGCCTTGAGAGAAAAGCCGATTATAAGTGAAGAGATATTTGAACTTTTCAATTACGTTACCAGCCGATTATGAGAGCAAAAAATTCAGCGAGCCAAACTTGTTCTGGAACAAAAAACTTCATCGGGGAGAAATTCCGGCCAAAAAAAGATTATCACGTGGGAAAAAGTCACCAATTTGACCACTTTTATGTGTTGATTTTTTTATTTACTGGGATTTTTCCGGGCTATTTTCGGCCACTACTGATTATTCGGATTACCGAGAAAACCGTCCTCATTTGATATTCAAATTTAGTTGTACCTCAATGGAATATTAAGCCAATAATTGGAATCGTTGACAATATTATTGGCGGCGATTTTCTTTAATTAGCCTCCTCCCGGAAAACTTCCCATCATAATTTTTCCATTAGTTTTATTCGCGAATTTTCTCGAATTGGCCTTCATTAATATACGTTTATCAATATACTCGATAAAAAACGCAAGATTTATTCTACTATTGTTGTATTATCAAAAATCCGGTTATAACGGAGCCCGATTGTCATAAATTTGTAGAGGCCTTCGCTAAAATTTCACTAATTATAATTAAAAAAAAAAAAATTACACTATTGCCCAATTTCCGTTATAACTCTCAAATTCCAGATGGGAATTTTCTCGAATTAGCGCCAGAATATTTTGGTCTATCGACTCGATAAAAAAAAAACATGATTTATTCTATTGTCAAAT
>JAZBGZ010000088.1:10946-71728 GCA_037414795.1 Stenodera caucasica
ACTGAATATCATAATCATAAACAAAAAATTGTGGCAAAAAATAAGACCGTAACTGAGAAAAAACGTTTTCATCTTTGATAATTGAGAAAATCTCAAGGAAGAAAACTCACATTGTGCAGCAAAAACTGAAACTGTAACGAAAAAAATGTTTGAAGCTATTGAATGAGAAAATTGTCATCATACGAAATTTTCCAGATGGAAGTACCAGGACAATTTTAGTGAAAATTATAGAAATTTCACGAAAATCTGAAACTTTCGGTACAATATTTGTTCTGCAAAATTTTGAAGTCTTATCTCCTGAAAGAAAATCAGTGACATCTTATGAAAAACATCAGAATCGACTGAATATCATAATAATAAGAAAATTTTAAGTTTTTTGTGGCGAAAAATAAGACTGTAACTGAAAAAAGGCGTTTTCAAATTTCAATTATTTCATCAGCTCTTCGTAATAAATTAATTAAAGTAGAAATGTCCACGCAATAGTGTATCAATGTTTTAGAACAGCAGTTCCCAAACTATTGACGTACTTATTTTTGAAAATTCAGAAAATCTGAAGAGAGAAAACTCACATTGTGCAGCAAAAACTGAGGCTGTAACGGAAAAAAAAGTTTGAAGCTATTGAATGAGAAAATTGTCATCATACGAAATTTTTCCGATGGAATTACCATGATAATTTCAGTGGAAATTATGGAAATTTCCCGAAAATCTGAAACTTTCGGTACAATATTTGAAATTTGTTCTGCAAAATTTTGAAGTCTTATATCCTCAAAGAAAATCACTGACATCTTATGAAAAACACCAGAATCGACCGAATATCATAATAATAAGAAAATTTTCAGTTTTTTGTGGCGAAAAATAAGACTGTAACTGAAAAAAAGCGTTTTCAAATTTCAATTATTTTATCAGCTCTTCGTAATAAATTAATTGAAGTAAAAATGTCCAAGCAATAAAGTATCAATGTTTCAAAACAGCAGTTCTCAAACAATTGACCTATGTACTTATCTTTGAAAATTGAAAAACTCTCAAGAAAAAAAACTCATATTGTGTAGCAGAAACTGAAACTGTAGCTGGAAAAATAAAATTTTGAAGCTATTGGATGAGAAAATTGTGATCATATGAAATTTTTCCGATGGAAGTACATTTTTAATGAAAATTATAGAAATCTCATGAAAATTTGAACCTTCGGTACAATATTCAAAATTTATTTTGCAAAATTTTGAAGTCTTATCTTAAACAAACGCTCTCATTTGCTGAAAGAAAATCAGTGAATTCTCATTAAAAACATCAAAAATTCACTGAATATTCTAATAAAAAGCAACAAATTTCAGTTTTTTTTGGCGAAAAATAAGACTGTAACTGTAAAAACGACTCAAACTTCAATCAGCTCTTTGTAATAAATCAATTAAAATAGAAATGTCCAAATATTTTATTGCATTAATATTTTCAAACAGCAGTTCCCAAACTCTTGACACATTTATCTTAGAAAATTGAGAAAATCTCATGGCACTATCTAATTTTATTCACAATCAATGGATGTTTTTATGATCCGTAAATTATCATAATCACTCGATTTTCACCCATTCTTAATGGTCCGTTAAATCGTAAATTTACTGTAAATCAATAAAACAAATAACGTTCGAATGATGAAATTTGGCCCAAAGAAAAGTTTAATCGAAAAACAAAAAAAAACTGAACTTCAGACCAATCATACAAATGTTTATTGGGGACTCCAAAATGGCGACTAAAATTGAAAAATTATAGATAAATCTATAAAACAATTGAAGTTTGAATGTGGAAATTTGGTTCTAAGAAAAGACTCTAAAAAAGAGTGAAACAAACCGACAATTTTCATGAAAAACACCAAATTTGCCAAACACTGAAGAATTATAAATAGCAAAATTCTACCAATAATCATGGAATATTTGGCGGAAAAATTCAAAAAGCGTACTAAATTTACTGAAAATGCAGGGATCTCGTTATCTCTAGTGCTAAACCTAAATTTCAAAACCTGAAAAAACTTGAAAATTCCATGCAGTTGGCTGTAGTTTTGCCAAATTCAAACTGTAAGTCTAGCCCTAGATTGTTCTTCAGTAGAAGCTAGATGTGCGCTGGAGCCGGTCCTGGTTATCGTGTAGTGATAAAAAATTTATATTGTGGTGAGACGTTTGATTGCCAGTAGTTTGTGAAGAAAATGACTTGTCAGATGGATCCATCTATAGAACAAGGTCCAAATCGGAAAAATATAAAAAACAAAAGCCCAAAAAATAATGATTGTTAGTAGCCGAGATGCTGAGAACTCAGTAATATTTATCTAAGCAGACAATAGATATCTTCTGTTTTTCAATAAAGATAATGCACAATCACGATCTATTGTCGCAACCTTAAATACAACTAGTCGTATCCAATCTATTGTTTGTGTAAATCGAGCGTTGTGGAAATCAGATAAAAACACCACATATAATACAGGTATATAACCCCCCCCGCTTTTCTTCGCTATAAATAAATAAATAATGTTGCGGTATTGATGATGTTAATATAAATTGTCAACCACAAAAACAACCAACACCCATCGGAATTCCATACCTACCGGGCACAATGGATACAACATAAAATTTAATTATAATCAACGGCTGCTAAATGAAAACGTATACAAGTTTTAACGCTGAATCGGCAATCAGTTGCGGCGTTAGAAGGTTTCTGGTTAGTGGTCGTTGTTGTTGTTGTTGTTGTTGCCGTTGATGAAGACATTTCTTGGCCAGTTGGCAGCTCAAGGTCGACAGCGTTTAGCTCCACCTTCGCCTCTATACACCGACCGGCTAAAATAATGGGCGCCTTCCAGCACTGACCGCGAGGCCTTCCACAAATAAGACCCAACCACCATAAAACTATTGATTATCGGCCGACGAAAATACCAAGAAACGACAATCAGACCAGACACCTATTCTCCAATTTAACACAATCCGAAATAATTCCGTTCGGAGATTAGAGAAGTTATTTAGTTAATCTTCCTCGCATTATTTGTCATTCTGTAATGCAAATAACTCCGAAACAACTCCACTTACCGCATACCTGAAGCTCCGAAACAATCTCAAGTACCTCTCCGATTGAGAGTTGAGTACTCGTATAGATTCAACTCGAGAAATGTTGTGCAATAATTAAAACAACTCCCTCAAGAAGGACATCCACGATATGTAAATATCGCAATATTGTCGCGGAATTGTCTTAGAAATAATGACAGGACAAAGGAGTTTTGTTATAAATCTAAACAATTACCGGACTTTGTTTGGACACGACCTCATTCCATTTGAATCGCTTCTATTTATGTTCATCCTATCGAATTGTATTAAAACATATGATTTATTCTAGAAACTGTTGTAACTCTTCGATTATCCTTCGAAAATATTCCACCGGCTTAAAACGGTATTGTATTCGTTATAATAGGATAAAAGAGTGGGTGGACGGAATTTAACACCCTATAAATCCGGCCGAATCGACAACGACATTTATATCGGTATTGTGAAATTTTAAATCTTGTACGTGCCCAAAACCACCATGAAAACAACAATAGACTTATACGATTTTCGGTTATCTAAACGTTGTTGTTGTTGTTTTTTTGTTACATACACGGATGACTGATTTAATTATAAGAAGGAACCAGATGACGGGTCTTCAAGTTTGTTTGTCGGCAAAATTGAAACAAAACCTATTGAAGCGAAAACCATCTACTGATTATTGATTAAAATATCAATAACGCATCATAAATCGATCGGTATTTATTTCGAACTTGAAGCTACTGTAGGTCAATAATTTTCAAATATTTCCACTCAATTTGTAGAAAAATCTCAATTCTCACGGTGATTTCTGTCGGATAATTGCCGGTTTTATTGGAGATTTCAATAGATGATCAAACGGGAAACTCGTTAGCCTTCGGGTTGGACTTTCGATAATTCATAATTTTACTCAACCCGCATAGGTTTTGTTCGCTAAAAGCTTAATCGATACTGTGGATAAATCATCGAATCTGCAAATCCATCTTGTTATCTGTATTGAAGGTGCGACACAATACCGAGCCAATAGCAAAGAAATCCCGCCGAGATAACTCAACTTAAGAACATGTTGTCGGTGAATTTATGCAATTCGAGCAAGGACTCGCTTTTCAAATTCATAATCTCAACATTATATGAAGATGGCAGACATATTAAAATTTCCCTGCAGTTGGAATCTTGATTATATTTCAATTTAGTTGAATTAAACCGAGAATTTTATATCAAGTCGCTGCAGACGGCGTAAATAGTAGAAATTAGTTTCTCGATCTCTTTTGGAATTCGTAATTAGTCGCGCATGATTATAAAATTGCCGTAAATCGACCAATTTGGAGTTGAAGGTTTCTGTCTTGATCGACTATCGAAGTCTCTCTGGTTAGAATTTGTAATTTGTCGTGTTTTATGTTATTTTTATCGATTTCTCTCCTAATGAGCTGTCATAAAGACGCGTGTTTTTCTCCATCGATTCCAACATGACAGAAATCGAATGACACCTGCTCTATTTTGTAACTGTCATTGTATATTTCTTGTGATGGGGAGATTTCGAGTGGAGTAGAGATTACAATAAGAGTTCGTTGGTGGTTCATGGGCGCTGACAGTATGGTAAAAACTGAAGAATTCCAAGCCCAGTCCCATATCTAAATCATCTGTTATCTTCAATCAAGAACCCACACAGTCTTCATTTACCTGAGATTGTAAAGCAATACTATTTTCTCGTATTTCCATCGTATTTTTCCCGTTGAAAACCATTTGTAAATAAATCTTATAAAAGGTAACGATAAAGATATAGTAATTATAAAACATAAATCATAATCGTTGTGATCAATCATGTTCTTCGAATGGCAGATAATGACTTAATTTGTCTTTCTATGCCGAATGTTCGTGATGTTGAATGCTGCGTTGGCAACAATGACCGCCTTGTATGATAAAACCCTCTTTAACCAAACAAGCTCGAGTTTCATTTTATAAGAAACGAAATTCCGTACAGGTTACTTGTTCTGGTGATGGAACGCCTCTAATATCTTTCTGTTAACACAGACATCATTAACTAGTCGATTCCTCAATCAATAAACCTGTTGGACCGACACTTTTACATTATAATAATTATTATTAATTGGATTCGGATTTAATTCTCGACCCACAACAAGGCGAAATCGTATCCAGCGCACTTTGGAATTTTTTTGTCTTCTATATGAGAAAATCACATTAACACAATGGGTAACTTTGAGGCTGTCACCGTCAAATTATAGTGATTAAAACGACATTTCTACATCAAGTTTTTTACCGACAATTTTACGACTTTTATGTAATTCAAAAAGTGGAACAATATTGTTGCTATTCAGATCGACTTCTGTTTTCAATTGTTTCCCAGAACCATCATCGATTGTTGCCGGTGAGAATTTCAATGACGCCAGCCAAGTGTAATTACAGAAAAATTTTAACGCGCTCTTAATTAATGCCCGCCAGATTTTCCGAAATCTATCCGAAAAAGTCTCGTTTATTAAGCAACAATTTCGTAATTGGTAATTACAGTGTGAAAAACGACGATATTTCAAATCAACCAGATGGAATTATGGTTAGTTTCAAATGTTCGAGTGGCCCAAAATTTCGGTATCTGTTAGTTGTCACTTCATTATCTGTTGTGGTGTTTGTTGCAGGTATCGGTGGTGGTCCAGAACGACAACCTGAGCAACACCGATTGGCTCTTGAACGGGCTAGACGAGGACGGGGTGGCGTCGTCGCTGCCCTTGGACGCCAGCGAGGGCGGTTTATTCAACGGTAATTTCGTACCGCCGCCGCCTAGACCGTTGTTCCTCGACGACAGCATCACACCGGATGGATTGACAACGTGCGATTTGTGCTCGTGGGCCTGGCAAAACGGCAACACATTCTCAACTGATACAAATTTAGGTTGGTGGTGGTTGATAAATTTTCCATCGATTGTGAATTAAGTCGAATTTTGGGTTTAATTGAGTTGTCGATAGCCATAAATGGTGATGTTGTGTTGGACGTGTTCATTATTTTCGATCGAAATTAAATAAAAAAAATTAGATTTATTTGATGGAATTATAAAGAGGGACTGGCGATAAGTCGACAAAAACATCGCATTAATTCGACTGTTCGAGTAGAAAAACAAGCCAAATCCTGTCCAATAAATGGAAAATAATCATTAGGCAGCATATAAAAAGTTGCACAAGTCTTGTAGCAATTTTTTAACAAATGGACGAATCAATCGAAAAAACGATCAACTTGTTTCGGTAATTGCTAATTATTGATGCAATCGGAATAATTAAATTGGGGGAATTACACGATTTATCATCATCACTAATGAAACGAATTATACAGCGCGTCTCAGGATAGATGTAACAAGAGGTATGACTGACGGAAAATTTTTGAATTTTGGAATGACATTGAGTTCTACTTGTTGAAAACTTGAGGAATACCAAAAATGAGTAAATTCGGTGTCATACAGGGTGTTTTATGAGCAAAAATGTGAAAATCACCAAATAACTAACTTTATTTTTCAAGTTATGAAAGAACTTTTCAATGATAAGTTATTGTTTAGAATGCAATTTTGTACTTTCATATCAAATTTCAGAAATAAATAGTTTTTTGAAATTTACTTTTTTTTTTCAGTAAATTATTCCGTTTTAAAATCATCATTGCATAAAAATTATAATGAGTTAATAATATGCTCACTATTTTGTGATTATTCGATAAAATAAAATTAAATTGCAATCTAAACAACTTATTATCAAAAAAATCTGGAAAAACAGAGGTACTTTATAGGTATCCGATGATTTTCACATTTTTCTCATAAAACACCCTGTATATGTAACACCGAATTAACTTATTTTTGTTATTCCTTAGTTTTTCAACCGATAGAACTCAATCCCCGAATGCTGTTACAAAATTCCAAATTTTTTTCTCAATAACACCTCTTCTCACATCTATCCTGGGACACACTGTATACCAAGTGTCCCGAGTTAGACTTAAAAGCTGTAAAAAAAGGCCTTTCTTGTCAAAATTTTGCATTTTATTTTTCATAATTAGAAATGGTAAATCTAATAGTGAAATCATGTAATTTTTGTATGTAAATTATCAAAAATGCATGATTGTGCAATTTTTTCATCAATTTGCAAAAATACTCAATAAAATTCAAGTTGAAGTATCATTGGAGCTAGCTAGCTGTTTGATAACTTATTTGTTTCTAGCAGTCAATTTTACCTGTTTAATTCAACTTTTTCTAATTTTTTTTTTGACCTTTTTTGAAAAAAAATTTAGACGATTTTTTGTCAACGTACGTATGACATCCTCCTGATTTGTTTTTCATATGATTTTTTTTTTTGACTTCAATTAAAAAAGTTGATGTCAATTTGACTCCTTTCCAAAATAGGTACGCAATTACTTTCAAGTCTCAAAACAGCACAAAAAAATACCATTTCTAATTTCGAAAAAAAAAATCCAAAATTTTGACAAGAAAGGCGTTTTTTTACAGCTTTTAAGTCTAACTCGGGACACTTGGTATACGGGTATAACTGTAATCACGCAATTACAATCACTATCGAGTTAGTTACTTTACACAATTTGCGATTTGCGGAAAACTCAAAATTGTGAAAATTGCAATAAACGAAAACAATTTCTCCTTTCAGCAACAATCGTAAAAGCTCCACCTTTATATAGGCGTGACTATCCAATAATGGCATTGAGAACACCTTACATCTGTTTACAATTTACAATTGTTGCAATTTAATTATGTCCATTTATTTTAATGTCGGTTATTTTTATTATAGAAAATAAATTTTCCCATGATTCATACGTTATTTATTTGATTCTACGTATTATTCCATGGAGTTATATTTAATTTTCTTTTGCCAACTGCATTTTATCGTTGTGACAATTGCATCGGTATATGCACATCAAATAATCATTATAAGTGAATATGGTGCCGATAAGAATCATTCTTTTTATGGCCAATACAACTGTAGCCTCATTATCATTCGATAAAGCAATAAAAAAACCATAACAAACAAGATTTTTATTTTTATAAATATTACCGAAAATGCTCGCCTGTGTTTGTCGAACAAAATCATTATAAAGTCATTTCGAAGGTATACTATAAAAAATAATAATAATAATAATAATAATAATAATAATAATCCGAGCTTTTTTATAGCTCAAAGCTAACACAACTCGTTGGATTTTATTGTTATAATTCCGAAAAAATCTCTATCAGTTCGTGTATATGTTTCATAAACGGATTGCAGTAGTCGATTTATAACAGTTGCAGCTGTTTTTATCTTCGAATCTGGTGGTTGAGCAGCTTTTCAAGATAATGCGCTAATTATAATCCTACTGTTTTGCAACGATATTTCCACCTGAAGCACCACCATATCGTTTTCCGGTGGGACATTTCGATTTTTTTCCGAAAATGCATTGCTATAAAATATACAGACTGTCCCGAGGATGACAAGCCGATTGATCGATTGTCATCCACAGAATAGTACGATTTGTTCCCGAAAGGACATTGCTATAAAATATACAAGCTGTCCGTTGATGATTGTCGAACAGCTACTGTTTAATAAAATTTCCACCTATTTGACGTTTGTTCCCCATAAAGCTGTCATAATTAGTGTTGTACTCGCCTCAATCTATTTAGAACGACTCGATTTCAGGATTAATGTCAACTTCTCCATGTCGAAAAACAAGACTTAAGCCGATTATAACTGGACTTGAACATGACAAAAAATATGAATCTATTATTTCATCGACTTATAAGCACAATATAGTCTTTATATTATTCTGTAAATATTTCGGTCTTTTATTATTAATATTATTATTGTTGTTATTATTATTATTATCTTCTATATTCGTATGATTAGGTCCTGCGTGATACAGCTTTTTGAGTCTAGTTAAGCTATTGAAGAAGAACTTGATTATATGGTTGATGTTCTAAAAATTGATGGAACGCTGGTCCATCATCGTCGTCTATTTCCACTTCATCAAATCATTTTTTGTGTGAAGCCATTTGGGAAATAATCACTTTATAACACATTGAGTGATGATGAATCGAATAGTCTCCAATTTATTGGTTTAGTATACTTAAGTCGAAATTTAAATATAATTGCAATTCTTATTGTTAGTGGACAAAAAGTGGAACAATATCGCATCAAGACTATAATCAGCCAGTCGTTAACACTTCTAGTGTTTCAGTGTTAAGGCGCGATTATATCAACGACATACGCGCACACACAATAAAAAAATGGCGTTTTATTGTGGATATTATTGAAATTATTACAATATATAAAATATGATTATCCCTGGAGGTTCTATTGTATAATTTATTCATTACTCATTTTCTTCGCTTTCCCATCTACCTCCATATTTATTGCAATTTGTTCTGAGTATACATTGTAAAAAAACGACTTACGGTATTCTACCTACGCACTAAACTAACTTGACTATTTTCTAATATGTTTCTAATAAAATGCATTCTCTCTGTTTATTGTTCGTCACGTTTCTGCCCAGATCCCAATTACATCAATTTTTTATTTCTTGTACCTATAAAAAAACTTCATTAGTTTTATTTACAGTGATCTATGATCCCGACTGAGCAGTGTGGGCTCAGCTCGATGGGACGCTCTATACTCTATACTAATATTAATCGGCTCTTAACGATTTTTGATTGGGAAAAATGGCAATCATCAAATCGAGCAAAACAATAAAGGTTATTGTCCACATTATTACAGGAGAATTCTACTAATTTTGCGCAAATTATTTAACATGATTAGTTTGACTAGAAAGAAAAATTTAATGATACGTTCCAACCTCCAATTAGATAGCGAAACTAGAGCCAGTTGTTCCGTTAATCTACATATTATGTTGTCATTGCTATAAAAATTCACGAAATATTCATCGGTCTATTATTATAGTTCTCCAACCGTGAATATAGTGACCCGAAACTGATTCAGTCCACTTGACTTGATTCGACCTAGAGCGACATTTTATATTTATGCGTAAATTATTCCAAGTTTTTACCTGATCGATAATTATAACGTTTGAGTTTTTTTTAATTAATAGTTTCGAATTCGCTAGTTCTCGATTGAGGTTATGTTAGATTTAAGACTCGAATTTTTGGGAGATTTATGAGTAATGTTCGTTGAATTTCCAACAACATAACCTCAACATACTGGTGAGCTAGAAAACAAATGAGCTATGGCGAATTGAAAACAAAGGAATCTAATTTTAATAATATGAATACGACTGGGTCGACTCGACCTATCAGAATTGCAGTGTTTCCATGGTTTGTTTGTTCCAGAAGCCCCCGGCGAATTAGGATGGGTTCTAACATTGGTCATTGTTTCTCTAATCTCGGCTATCATTGGTGCTATAATTATGATTATAGTTCTGCATTGTAAAAGGTATTTGTAAAAATTATTGTATCGGAGATTGGTATTAATTTTTCAATTTGTTTTTGTAGGTTGAAAAGTGGTGGTTCTAATGGTGAGTTTTAGTATTTTATCCGATTGATTATTGGATTGATTTGTTGTTTGTGTTTAGAGACTGAGGGCCGGCCGCCGTCGCCCGGTGCGCGTTTACGGGCCAACCGCCCCCCAATCAACACGCCCGACGATAAAAACATCAACACAATTGCATTATCCCATTATCATCATTCATCAGAGGCCCAAACAAATATCACCGGAGTGTGGTCGTGGCTGTCGCGCCGATCGACAACCACACCGACCCAACTCAATAATCCACCATCATCGCTAGTTGAGAACCATTACACCCATATGGAAGACGGCTATAACAGTGTGGGCGATGCCTTATACGCCGAATTAGACTTAGAAAGTACGGATAGAGACAGTAATAATAGCCCGGCTTATCAGAATTCGGCTTATACAGATCCGGACGCACCGACATCTAGTGCCCCGAGTAGTGCTTATTATTCCGATTTATCGGTGACTACAGTGCCGGATCGGGCCTACGAAGTGGTCGGTTTGGTCACCATGCCCATATGGGAGCACAATGAGGCGACCAACCGGAAACAAGGGCCCCCACGACTGGCCGCTATCAGCGAGAATGTCAGCAGCGTCCCTTCAGACTATGTTTAAATGCTGCACATTTTCCGTCTTAAAATAAGTGTACAAAATTTAGTGTAAAATTATTGTTTGTAAATAAAAAGTGCAACATTCCAGCTAAAATGACACAATTAGACTTTTGTTATCTAAAGTACAAAAATTTCGATTTAAATGTCATAAATTTAAGTGTGATAAAATATAAATCTATTAAAGCAAAATTCAAGCATGAAATGCTTCAAAAAAATTGTAAAACAAGACCAGAATAATAAACCCAATAATTACAGATAAACAGTTTTTATTGATCAGTCACAAATAAACAGTATCTATACAAAGTAGCTGTAATTATAAAGCGAATGGCGATATGAATTCCACAATAATGCGTATTTTTGTAAGCCCAAAATAGGCCCACAGCAATTGTTTTATCAAAATTACACAAATTCGGGGTTTCACTCATGCCAGTAATAAAATTTATACAAAACTGTAGACACTGCTTGTAATTAGCAATAAAAAAAAAAAATTTAAAACAGCAAAAAACAACCTGTGACTAAACCAATTTGCAAAAATTATATCTAAAATTAATTTAATTAAAAAAAAAATAAACGAAAAATCAAAATGACAAATAAATTACAAAATTAATGGGTAGGGGGAGATGATAAAATAGAACCACAATGTAGCAATTATTATAAACAAACAGAATTATTTTTTTTATGTATGATTATTATAATTATTAATATGAACTGATATTTCTGGTAAAAAAAAAACAGTCCATAATCTCATTGAAGCTGTTAGTTTGTTTTTAAATATGATACTGATCAAAAATTTGATCAGCTTATAATGCAATAAGGTAACGAATTGTATTGTTTACTGGCATGTCAGTCTATGCAATTATCTTCAGTTTCAGAAGGCCAATTATCTGTATAAATTCTCAATGATTTCTCTAATGCTGTACCAGTTCTAGATGAAACTCTACCTAATCGAGTATTCTCTTTAATACTTATTTCTTTTTTTTCTTCAGAAGTTAATTCTTTTAGTTTTTCACGATTGTCTCTAAAATAGATTATTCAATCATTATTATTGAATAGATATAAAAATAGATTACCTGTAGAAGAAGGCAGCTCCGTAATCGGCTTGAATGGGCCATTGGTCGAGATGATCGACATTAGGCGCCCAATATAATTCCGTATGAATATCCAATAAATTCATATCAAACGGAAATGTATTTCTAACAAAAGCTACTTCAATATTATCTATTGGTATATCAGAAATTTCTGATATTTTCTGTTTTAATTCGGTTAAAGTTGTTGTATCCATTACAACTTCTTGGAATGGTTGTAATGTCATCGTCGATGGACACCAATGCCGAACAAAGAATACCAATTTTGTTGAATTTGTCACTTTTTCCGGTTCATTTAATTCTTGTAAAAACATTTCAAAATTATTCGGTGTTATAATAAAATCAACAAATAATTGATCATCCAAATAGACTTTTCTCGGTTTTTTAAAATATTTCTCACGCAATCGACATTTATAATACGGTATATCGAGCATATGTTGTTTTTTAACTTTCAATAAAATCTCTTTTTTCGCTTGTCCAACTGTTTGTTGTGAATTAATAATATGTTCGAATAAAAATTGTGTCGGTTCATTACTATCTAATTTTAATAAATAAATTTTACTATTTGATTCATTCCTAGATAATGCCCGTCCTAATTTGATTGTTAAAGTTTGACCATCTCTAATTAATTTAAATGTATCCGTTAATGATGACCATTCTTCGTCTGGTGTTGGTGAATTTTTATAAATTTTAAAGTATTCTTTCGGTACTTTAATAATTGTTTCTAAATAACGTTTGAATGTTTCCAATGACATACGTTTATCAATATAAACTTTACACAATTTCAAACCAGTAGTTGATTCATAACTTTTCTTACAATCACGTATACTAGTCACTTTAAAATAATTGTTACGTGATTGTTGTTTTGTTAAATTATTTGGAATACCTTCCCAATTCATTTCTTCAGCTGGATTACCAAGTACATCATAATTATAAACATCTTCAGCTGGATCCATAGGTGATGTCATATGTTGATCAGCTGGTGAATTTGAACTACTCGAAAATATCAATTGATTCTCACCTGGAGCATCTCCAACCAAAGTCCGATCACTATCACTAGAAATACTATCTTCACTATTACTTTGATCACCGAATGTATCGATAGTATTTCCAGGTTGTGGTGATATACGTAAACTTGGTGAATTCGTACAATCAGGTTCTAATTTATCGAAATTAACACCCATTTCCAATGGAGGTATACCCAAACTTTCTAGAGTGACTAAAATTTTTCATTTTTGATTATTTTCAATTATTGTTATGAAACTATACTTACTTGGATCGGTGTCTGGTAATATTAGATCAATATGGATGATGGATTCGAGTTTTTCTATAATTCTTTTCAATTTGGAATTTTCGAATTGTTTATCTGGATCTTCATCGAATGCATTACTTACAAATAATTTAAATTCAGCTGCAACATTATCAAATTGTACAATAGTATTATCATCATCTAGATATTGTGGTTCATGACAAAATCTCTCCATTATAATATGTAAAGTATTCGATTCAACTTCTAATAATACAGCCAATTTATCTTTTAAATTTTTAACAGTATCATCAACATCGACGCGTACAAAAACTGGTTCTTTTACATCTTCATTTTCAATATTAATATGATATACACGCATATTAATACCGCCTAATTTAAAAGTTTCAAATTCAGTTCCTAAAATTTAGAAAATAGAATATTATTAATTTTTATATAATTGGAATTAATTTACCAGGTTCTTTTATTTCCAATAACCATTCACTATAAAATATTTTAAATTTGTTGACAATATCACAGAATTTAAGGTCATCTGATTCAAAACTACAATCAATACATTGATGTTTTTTATTGAAAACAACCATACGACAATCCTGAATATCAACCAAACCATCTAATTTAAAACGTCTATGTGCCATTTCGATAGCATCTTCTAATGTTGAATCCATATACATAGTCATTCTAATATCAGATAATTCATTAGTAATCGGATGATAACAATTTACAGTTAATTTAAATGAATTATTTTGTTTTTCTTTATTGATTTTATCGATTTTCTCTTTATTTCTCATTTGTTGTAATAAATTTTGTATATGCGGTGGGAATTCATCAATTTTGATTGCTTTACAATTACGTTCTTTATCAATTTGACGATACATCAACATATAAGCATTTGTACTAGATGTATAAACACCAGAATAATAGCCCTTTTGTGGACCACCACCATAAGTTTTACGAATATCATCTTCTGTTATCTATTCAAAAAATAATTCATTATTAATTAATCATAATTATTATAATTATTACATACTCTAGTAACAGTTTGATCATTAAAACATAACCAATAGTTTTTATCGAAATCTTTAATATGTGCATAATAATGACCACCTGATGCACTACCAGAATGAATCATTATACTAAATAATTCATAATTATAGGGACCTTTGGCTTCATTTTCATGATGTGTATTACCCGAACTAACATCTATACCTATAAATATCAAATTAGATTTATTTTTAAATATAATAGAATCAAGTTACCTTCATCACTATCTTCGCAATTATCATCGTGATCATTAATAGCGGAAGACAAATCAGTACCTTGACAACTTTCATCGTCTAATGCTGATCCTGAATCTGTTGTACTACAATCATCACATTTTATGACAATATCTCTCTCTTCTATTGTTTCATTTTCTGTTTTACTATTATTGTTATTATTAATATTATTATTATTAGGCACAAATGAATTTAGATTGAGCTTTTCAGGAAATACGACTCTATAAATATAATTGTTTTTAATTTTAAATTAAAATTAAATAGATAATAATCATACTTATCATTTAGTTTGATTCTATGCATTGTACTGTAATCAAAATCGAATCTTTTTAAATGCAATGTTAATAAATATGGAAATTTGATGAATTTCAATCCTTTATGTGCATCACATTTCTTATTACATTTTTCACAATGATATTGATTATTACCATCTAATGTTTCTGGTTGTACAAATGCCCTTAATGCTTCTTCAACACTATTATAAGCAACATTACTACCAAATGGTCGTACAGGTAATGGTATATCTAAAAATGTATCTTCACGTGATTTTTCTGTACCACATTCTAAACATTTAACATAATCTAACATTTTTCCTTCATATAAATCATTTATTAAATTTGCTTGTTTTGTATCTTTAAATTTACGTTCTAATGCATCAAACATAACACGACATAATTCTTGTATATCATGTTGATGCCATGCTTCACTACCTTGCCAACCGAAACTTGTTGTTAAATCTGTAGTTTCTACAGCAGATCTAGTTGAAGTCTAAAATAATTATTTTCAATAATTAGATAAATTAAAAAATTTGATGTAAATTTACTTGTAAATTGAGGAATAATTTTTGTAATTGATATGGTATAGATCGTGTCTCATTTTGTCCATCAAATTCCCAATTATAAATAGCATTACGAAATTCCGGTGTCATAAATAAAGCTTGTACTAAACTATTTAAATAACATGTCATTGCTTGATTAACAAGTCCAACATAATTTATTGTATCATTAGAACATGTTGCTATTTGATCACTAGCTCCAACATCATCATCATCATCATCATCAACTACATCAGCATTATCATCATTTGTTTGTTCGTTAACTCTACATCTTGTACAATGGCTATGATCATTATCATCTTCTGTTATTGGTAAATTTGATGTATCACTATTATTTGATGGTAATTCACCTGTTGTTGGACTAGCTGATGCACCCAATAATAAATCATCTTCAACTGTATCATTCACGTAAAGCTGCATATTTCGTTTTTCTTGTTGCGTTTGTTGCTGTTGGCTTTGTGATAATGACAAAATTTTATATTTTAATCGCATATCAATGCCAAGGTCACCAATTTTACTATCCAAATAATCGGATAGTAATATCTAAAAAATTTATAGAAAAATCATTAAATTATCACTCAACTAACAGGAAACAAATTATACAAATAAATTTATGAGAATTTCAACTATCAGAGAACCAATTTCAATACAAAATTGCAACAAAACGGAATCTAACATTTTGTTATTATTATTATTTTTTTCAAATTAAACCGATTCTTAACTATATTTCGATTGTAACACACTACTGTTAATTTTTAATGAAGAATTTTCATTATGCATGACCTATTGTTTAAAAAACCACGTCATATTTCTATTTTGAATTGCAACAACAAAATTTCATTCTAATGGAAAATAGTTAACTGGAAATACGAAAAGGTCAATTCAAACAATTATAAAATTTGAACTGTAAGTTGGTTTTTTTGTAATTCGCGCTATTTTTGAATTTTTGACAAATTCATCGATATGAAGAAGAAATCAAAAATCCCCAAAGATTCAAATTTGATTTAAAAAAATTAAATAATTCAGAAACAGTATATAAAAATTATTTTGTATAAATATTGAGACTTACAGATTTTGAGTTATTGTCGGCTTGTAGTACTAAATCAGTAGTTTTTTTATCTGCATGAAATTGACAAAGTTGAAGAATATTACAAACTGTACTATCACCAGCTAATATAATTTCTGTTGTACATTCATGTCCATCTTCATTTGCATGAGTGAATGTTGCGCTAGTTTTCAGCTGATCCTACAAAATAATCAACAAAACAAAAATGAAATTAGATATACGAAAATTACGACACACATTTGACAAACAAAAATTTTGGCAATTCGTCATTGATTATAAAATCAATCTAATTAAGATTATACGTTAGATTTTATATAGATTGGATACATTAGTAAAAAAACGAGTGACTATTACTATAAAACTTCACCACTGTATAAATTGGACATTTAAACGAAATATTTGGCTGATTTCCAATAGATAAATATAGAAAGACATGTGTACGCAAATACAGAGTCTACAAAGCAAATTTATTTGTAACACCCATATAAGTTCCGATTACTACTCACATCATAGGACGAGGGACCAAAAACATTATTACAAGATCTCTTCATCGTCTCGAAAATACAAACCGTCTGAAACAGGAAAAAAACAATTATTATAAACTATTCACAATTCTCATATAATCAGAAGTTGAAGCGATATTAATTTGTATATATCAATATGAATTTGAGGAAAAAATTACATAGAAAAGATCTACGTTTTGGGAAAATCTGACAGAAAACTAAGCATCCAATAAGCTTTTTCCTCAAATGTTTACGTCATTTAGCGGAAAAAAAAACAACAGAATTATTTGTTTGCTAAAAAGATCAATTATTAATTGAATTCATAGAATTCAGCAATTCTTTTAGGAATGTTTAAAAATTAATTTAAAAAAATACTTACCGGAAGAAAATGACATGTGTTAAAATTCAACGAGCGCCATTTTCTTTACCTCTTCCACTTGGATTTTGCCTCTTTATCTAACAGTTGACTAAATGAAGGAACGCGGATCAGTGACGCCATTTTTAATAAATATGGCGGAAATTTTGAAGTCAAACTATTTTATTTATTCAACTATAAATGTCTATTTTGCTCAAATCGAAATGATGTTACAAAATTACCGATTATTTTCTGAATAAAAACACTACTAAAGTGAAATTTTGATATTAATCCAATACAAATTTTGTTCATGATGTTTAAAGTGACAAGTACTACAAAATATGACAATTTCAAGATTTATTCCTTCATTTAGTATAAATCTAATCAACTAATCAGCGTCCTACTAGAGATCACATGACCTGTCAGAGGCGTGCTAGAGCATAGCTCTTATTTAAAAAAAAAAATACTTTAAAAGTAGAGATTTATTGTTGACCTAACTACATCAAAAATTAAATGATAAATACTTTTAACTAAAGAAAAAATGGAACGTTTAAAATCGTAAATTCAAAACCTACTTATTACAACTTAAGATTAATTCTAAGCATTTTAAGGTCCTTTATGTGTGGAGAAACCAAATGGACTCAATTGTAGTGGTATATTGTAAGTTTCATTGACACTCTTACAGTCGAAAATAATCTGAAACGAGAAAAAGAACCAAGTAAATTAAAATATAATGATTCAATACTAGTTATTGTACTTCAATAAATGGATAAAGAGTATCCTGTTTACGAGCATCAAAATAACGATCAACATCAAAATGTAGTTTATAACGTCCTGTTGTGAAATCAGCACAATTAACAAAATTCGAGAAACGTCCATTAATATCTGTTACACCTTCATTCATATAAGTCCATCGTCCATCAATCAATTTATATAAGCTGACTTGTAAACCAGTGACTGGACATCCACGAGCTACATCAACAACACATGTTGATATAGGCATTTTCAATTGGATCCCTTGAAAATGTTGTCCTGACTGTATAAAAGAAAAAGAATTATAACTATAATGCGTTTGTTTATTCCAGAATTTTTACCCTTTCAAATGGGACTTGATGTAGTTCCATTGTTACTTCTTCATCATCATCTTCATCTACACCGTCTTGATTGTCTTTTTGGAGATTTTCTTCATCATCTAATTCAGATGTTACTTCAGCATATTCCACTGTATCACCATCTTCGTTCTCAATTTCAGTTTGACTAATATCGTCCTCTTGTAGGACAACAGTATGGATTTCTTGTGGTTCCATATTTTGAGCTTTATTCTAGATTAAAATAGAATCAAGCTATTAATAGTTGGATAAAATGAATTGTTACAATAAATATACCTTTCTTGTATTGTGAATTTGTGCAGCTTTTTGATGGCGTATCGTACAAGTATGTTTCAATAAGCTCAATCTATGAGCATGCAATGTTTTCTGGCAGTAAGTACAATAAGCTCGTGTTGGTTCACCAACTACACCTCTTAACCAACCTAAATTTGATAAAAATTCGTTATCAATATTAGAAAATGTTATAACCAACAAACTTACCTTTAAAATCTGGCATGGATTCCCATGCCTGTCTATAGGTTTGTTTATAATATTTGCCTCTAACAATATTCGAACTATTTGATGTTGATAAGCCAACCGTTTCGTATGATTCTTCTAATTGTACAGGTATTTCATCTAATACTTGTCCTTCTTCTGATTCTTCATCAATTTGTTCGTGATGATCATTTTCCATTTCACCCGCCAATAACAAATTTTTAGTTGGTTTATTAAGTTACCAAAAACAATTTTAAATATTACTAGAAATTTCGAGGAATGGCGGTGGTAACAAAGCGTCGTCTAGGGTTTTAGCATTTTCCTCCATTGGTGTGACCGGAAGAACGCCATCTAAACGGAAAACTTCGACTCCATTAGTCAAATTCACAATCCAACTAAAAATAAGTTTACAACTCTACAGTAATAAAACCATCAAATCTAATTCACTTATGTATTTAATATTCTATAAATCATTTACCTGATAAAATAAATGATCATTCATCGATTAGAATGATTATTTTCTTACCTGAGGAGCTGAATTGTTCTCGAAAACGTCAACTCAAGACGCGCGCAATTCGAAATTATCTATCATGACGAATAAATTTATCATTTATACTGTGTGAAACATTTATTTACTACTATTCATTTGATAATAAATAAAAAAAAAAGCAATAATTTTGTTTTCAGTCGATTAATTATCGAAGTGATAATTTTTCTAGTCAGTTTATTACGCAGGTGCAACTATTGCACATGTAATAGCACTTTGAAAAAACGTAAATAATAACGACTTCGCTATAAAATTGAAAAAAAACACGCAAATTTTGATCAAAATGAAATTGTTAACGCATAATATGTTATCATCTAAATGTATGAAAAATGTCAGTGTTGGATATCCTCTAGCAATTAATGTAAGTCATCTGATCAGTAATTGTGAATCAATTCCATAATTTTTTAGTTATTTATGCATATTTTGGTTCACAAAGATTGTTTTATTGATTTTTCGAATTATAGTCTAATTCTTATTATTGAGTAACAACTGAATTAAACAAGGCGCAAAAAAAAATATAGGTTATAGGTGAAATTTTTTTTATAATTCATTTAACTGGAATTTCTAATGGCTTAGACGATGTTTTGTATAATTAGAGCTAAATTTGGCGTTAATTATGCAAGTCAATCGATAATTTTGGGTGTTGTTGATAATTAAACCAAATTGAGGTTATGTCTTGATTCGGTTGTTTTAGTCTTTATTTTTATCAATTCTCTGGCATTGCTTATAGTTTAATTTTTGAATT
This sequence comes from Stenodera caucasica, assembly GCA_037414795.1. Lineage (NCBI taxonomy): Eukaryota > Metazoa > Arthropoda > Insecta > Coleoptera > Meloidae > Stenodera > Stenodera caucasica. The sequence continues at coordinate 31,364 of JAZBGZ010000088.1, forward strand.
TTCAGGTGTCTGATGTCCGAGTGAGTGAAGTAGACTTCAATCCGGATTTCATTTCGAGAATTATACCGAAATTGGATTGGGATGTTTTATGGAATGCAGCCGAAAGTATAGGACAGTTGGATGGTCTTCCGAAATCGATTGTCGAAAATTATGAGAATAATCACGATTTTCTCAAAAAAGCCCATCATATTCTACTGGAAGTCGATATAATAAATGGTGATTTAGTTTGTCCGGAAACTGGACGAAAATTCCCTATTAATAATGGCATTCCAAATATGTTACTCAATGAAGATGAAATTTGAGAGAATATCACAAAAACAGTGCAGGTTTATGGAAATAAATTAATTTATTATTCGTTTTCATCAAGTATTTTTATTCTAAGAACAAATAATTACTACATGTACATATAACTTGGGAACTACGAAGAATAGCAGTTACACAGCACGGTAATTGCACAAAACATTGGTAACTTCAAATTGCTTATTAACAAAAAGAATCTAAAAAAATAAACTCTCCAACAAATTGATTTTCCTTAATTTTAAGACTAATTCTAGAGGTAGAAAAGTCGAAAATCAATTGAAAAAAGCTTCCTATGAACACACTGATTCGCTATATAGATATACTAAATTATATTATAAAAATATTTGCATTTAAAAATATGTATTACACGATAATTTCAAGTTATACGAAATTTTTCAATAAAATGGACAAGTATTTCATTTCTAATTAACGTGTAATTTTGGGATTACGACATAATGGGCGGCATTGTTAACAACCCACAGCCTGCTAATTAAAAATAAAACTACTCTAACTACGATGAAACATGGACTTGGTTCGAAATTCTTTCTAATTCAGATACGATCATTTGCTAAATGTATGAAAGTGGACCATACAGGTACTTTGTTTTTGGTTTATAGATATGTAGTGGGTCATTTTTGGATAATTCTAACACTGCAATTAACATTGATACGTTAGTTGTTAAGTAATTTAAAAATAAAATTTTTGTTCAAATTATTGTGAAATAAAAACTTAAATTATATTGCACAGAGACTGCTATTTTCCGCGAGATTCACCAACAACAATGCTTTTCAATTGTGAAAAAATACTACCTTTTGCTAAACCACTATTCGGACCTTTACGTAATTCCGGATTAGAGCCACATGGTTGATAAGATCTTATACCAAGTAAATTACGATTTGGACCTTTGGCAAGATTTTGACCACCTTTCCAAAAGTTTCTATTAGGACCTTGCCATTTCATGTAATCCTCCCTATTTAATGAATTTCAAAAATTATATTTAAATTTTTCCAATAATAGAAAACTTACAGTAGAAGTTTCTCGTTGGGCCCTTTAATTATATCAGGATTAGGACCTTTAGTATCGATTATATTTATAGATTTATATTCCACATTAGATTCTTCGATTACTCTAGAAATTTAATTTATTGGAAATTTATGGTATAAATTTATAAAATTTTCACCTATTGTAAGTTTTTTCTTTGTCAATTTTCTCTGATTTTATTAATGATTTGATTGATTGTCGACTCTGTGAAACAGGCAATGTAGGAGGTTTCAATTCATTTTCAGTTACTTTCCTTAAAAAGAAATTAAATTTAGATTCACCTTTTTCCGAGAAATTATTAAACGGGCTTACTCTTCTTCAATTGTTTCACTAGTACTGGGTTGATTATTTTTCTCATTATCTTCTTGTACCATAATTTCCAAAATTTGACTAGCTCTATTCTCATTATAATCAACACTTTCTAAAGCCATTGTTATCAATTGTTCGGCAACATCTTTATATTTTTCTTTTAATTTCGATTTAATTGTAGCTTTCTCATCGGACGTTTTTAATTTTGGTAATTTAATTGGTGATGGTTCTTTATTACGCATTTCTTCTTCAGCTTTATCTTGTTGGATTTTTGTTTCTAATTTTTGTTGTGCCGCTTTAACTGTATCTTTTTTTTGATAGCCCATATCTTTTAGAACTTCTGTTGTTTTTTGAATATTACTCTCATTATTTTGTAAGATTTCAAGAATTATTGTCTCTTCTGCTTTCGGAAATACAGATTTCATATACCTGCAACTGTTTAACATTAGGCAATTGTTTGTCTAAAAACTAAACATACATTAAATCAAAGAAAAAACCAATAACGACAATAATCATGCATGCTTTGGTGATTATTTACAAAAACTAAAAAAAAAAATGATTTTATGATTATACGATTGGGATCTAGGTTACATTACGATTTAATTGAATTTAAAAAAAAAAGGGAAAATAGAAATGATGTTGATGTACAAATCGAGGACCTTAATTTTAATTTGGGAGATGAATGAGGCCTTGGCGAGCTCCTGAAACCGTCTCCAATACGTGGAGAGCCAGTATATGTACTATTTGTTCCTGATCCTGGACGTAAAATAGGACTACCCCCTCTTGAGCTAGTACGTAGCCCTAAGGGCGGTGTCATATGTAATGCATATACACTTGGATGATGTATGTTTCGTTGTGGTGGAGGAGTCGCATAAGGCCCTGGTGTTGTTATTGGATTTTTTTCCACCTGTAATGCACTAATTACAAGTGCTTCACGATTGTGATACCTAGAAAAAAATGGCAAAAAGCAAACGATAATAGCGTGTTAGTTTTTATAAATAAAATTAATAGAATTTAAGCTGTTAGATACAATTGTTTCAATGTGACAATTAGAATAAATTGAATAGTTTTAATAAGCTGTGTTAAAAGAAATTAAGCAACCCATAAAATATAATTTATTCAAACTATTGAAACACTTACTTTTTCATCAACATACGAATATGGGTTTCAGAAACTGTAGGAAACATTGCACTAATTTTCCCGACTGCTTCATCTGTATCTGTTACAGTAAAAGAACTATCCTGCATTTTTGAGCTTTTCACAGCTAATGGACTTCCTCTCGAAAGTGTCTTCATATCCTGTTAGAATATAAATGATTTTGTCGTAAACACACAGACGAAAATTAAAACACAAATAACAATAAACACAAATCTTAGAAAACAAAAAACGATAGATTTATAGTAGCAATACCTGTAAGGGATTAGACTTTGGGCTTTGATGTGCTGGCATTTGAAATGCTGGAATAGGGGAAGTTTGACTGGGGTACACATAATTTCTTCGCAATTCTGGTGATCCATGCTACAGTTATTGTGTCCGAGCAGCGTGTAAGGTTAAAGGTTTAAATATTTCATTGCTTCTTTCCCCTAAATCATTTAGATATAACAACAAAACTCTATTCACCTGTAGAGGTATGTGTTCAACTGCCATATTACTGAAATGTTTTGGAGTATGATAGAGAGGTCTATGACGATTTCTTGGATCTTCCCAAGTTGTAGTTTTGGTATAATGATTGATGAAATAACTATAATAATAATAATAATAATTGAAAAACAACAGATTAGATAAGCTAATTTATTAATCTTTGGAGTACTCACTATCGGCCTGTGAGTGAGTCGATTTTACAGTCCCAACCAGATGGGAGCGTTTCCTGTTGTAACTCAGCCATTATTTCTGAATAATCCAATTGAACGAATTTATTAAATTATAAATAATTTACTTCACGTAAACTAGGTTGGAGTATTGATCTATTTACTAACCTTCAATATCTGTCGATTGTCAAACTTTTTAGTGAATTTAATGCGTACTAGAGTATTGTTGGTAGATTTGAAATTGAGGGAAATTCAAATAATAGCCGAAATTTTTGTGAATTATGTATTTTTTAAGAATTGAGGCAAAACCGGTCGATTCAATTCAAGTTAAGATTAGTGGTATGTAACACATGTTGAAATACATTAAAAATATTCATATATTCAGACATTAATAAAAAAGGTATTTTTCTCTTCTTAAAAAATTATTTTCTATTTGTACTTTACATGTGTTATACAAGTTCTATACAAATTTATACAAGCATGAATTAAGAATTATTTACATGGAAGGACTAAACTCCTAGAAAATGAAATTCAAAACAATAAAGTACATTATTTTACTATTTAAATGTAAATCACAGATAAAATTTTTCATAGTTGAAAAAATCCACTCTCTTTCCGAAAGAGTTCAACAACTTCACATAAATTAATTTAAAATAATTTTCAAACAGAAAACATTCAAAAATCAGGTCGAAATGGTTTATCGAAATAACCTCCACTATTTATTAATTGTTTATAATCGATTTCCGTTTTTGTTAAATATTGTTCTGATTTATTACTGGCATTTTGTGTTATTGTTGAATTTTGTTGTTTTCTTTCAGTCTTCTGAACATCCATTATTGTTGTAGTAGAGGTTGTTTTCTTGGTCGTCCTGAAACCTAACCGCCATTAAATTCACCAACTACAACTACATTGTAACATGCATGTTAATTTATAAATTTCACAGTGCGTATAACAAAGGTTGAATTATTCAACTGAGCTTATATTGTTATTGATTTTTTCAGAGCTCGTTTATATTTCCAGGAAATTAAATTATTACATAGGATAGGATAGATTCGTTATGGTCAAATAAAATAAAATGAAAGCTTACCGCGCTTTCTAGGTACTCCAGTTGGATTGTTTAACCCCAACGAAGCTTCTGTAATAGAAACAATTTTATAATTTTTGTATTTTATTCAAATAAATAAAAACAAAATTACCAGATTTTCGTTTTTTAGGCTTCTTTTCTAAATGGTCACGATTCTTGACTGTTGTAAAACCTTAAAAGAAATAAACAAAAATTATTCATTTGTTTTGAAGTAAGTTTGTAGAATAATCTAGTAGGTCCCTCCATGTAGTATAAAAATTGATAAAAACTTGATTTTTTGTAGAAAATAATAAAAGATGCATTATAACTTGAAATTGAAGGCAGTCTTCTCTCTTCAAATTTTTAAATTATTAAATTATATTTAATAACCAGAACCAAAAAAACAAAAAATTATTATAAGATTAACAAAAAAAAAATCAACGTCATTAATAAATTAATTGAGATTAAATATTCACAGCCGTTTTGAAATATTACTAAAATACTGAATCATTGTTATGTAAAATAATTAAAAATTTAAATTGCAAGAAAGGAATGACTGAGCAAAATTACTTAAATTGAAAAATAAACAAATGAGCAAAAAAAAAACAATTAATTCCGCTTCCGATGTCTTGATGGTCTTCTAACTTCTTTCTTGATGAAATTCTGCTCTTGTAATGGTGTATTTTTTCCAGTTTCATATGTTGCAACATTATTGAATGGTACTATAAACGATGGTAACGAATAATATGAACCACATGGTATATTTAAAAATGGTACAGGAACATTATTCATATGATAATTAATTGTTGGATTATTATACGTATGATTATTAATATTGAATTGATCAGTTATTATTGGACTAGGATCATTATTACTATTACTACTATAAAAAACTGGTAACGGAGGCATTTCTTTACGTTCAGCTGGAGTTTTAAAAGGACGATTATTCGAGTGATTATTACTATTATTGTTATTATCATTATTACTAGTGTTATCATTATCATTATTAATTGACTGTAATTTTCTTAGATGAAGATCTTCAACTTCAGCTATACTAATCATCGGTGTTGCTGGATAACTGATTTCTTCTTCTTTCTTCTGTTTGTCGATCAAATTATCTTCTTTTGTTGGTTTTGTGACTGATAATTTACGTTTTTTCAATGGTAAACGTGTTTCTTCAAAATCGAAATCTTCTAATGTTTGCCAATCGATTTTCGTAAAAACTTCATTTTTTAAATTTTTCTCAAAATCATAAGTTTCCGGTACAGCAGTTGGTAACGGTATTGAATTTTCTTTGAATTTATCAACAAAATCTAAATTTTCATTATTATTATTATTATTATTATCGCTAATTGATTTATCAGATTTTGAATTAACTTTACTGATTTTAATTTTACAACTATCTAAATTTGAATTTTTATCAGTTATAATTTCAGAAATATAAAAATTTGAATTGTTTGAAAGAAATGACGATTTATTATTTTTACGGTGATCTTCTTTTATGTTGGAATCTTTAGATGATTCTTCTAAACATTTTTGAACTAATTGATCGGAATTTTGTAGAAATTTTGGTGAATTTGAAAATTCAGTTTCAGGTTTTATAATAACAGGACTAGGTATATTTTTAGAAAATTCTGAAATTGAATTATTACAATTAATAATATCAGGACTTATTAAAGGAATTGATTTACTATTTTTACAATTTAAATCAGGAATGTTGGGAATTTTATTGGATTCCAATAAATTTATGACTGGACTAGATGGTGGTGATTGAATTTTATTCTGAATTTTCTCTCTAAATTTTCCGGATTGATTCAATCTTAAAACTTCAGGAGTTGGAATTGGTATTCGACAGATTACAGGTGTAGGTTGTTCAATTTTAGGAATTACATCTGTTGAAGGAATAGTTAAATTCAAGGCTTTATCTTCGACAATACTCTGATCGATTTCTTCACTTATATAATTATTAGAATTAATCTGTGAATCTACTTTACCTGGATTAAGTCTTTCTTTAATACTATCAAATGATCGATAAGTCCATGATAATGTTGGTGGTGATACACAACGCACTACATCATTTTTATTAATATATGGTGTTGATTTATCATAATCAACACGTATAGTCCGGGCATTTTCCACAACTTTTTTCATTTTATTTTCAATAAATGGTAACCGTTGTAAATTGACACGTACATCCATATTTAATTTTTCATCATTCTTCAATAATTCACCTATTGTTGTTGAACGTGTTCGTTTTTCATAAAAATTTACTGATACATTATCACGAAAACTAATCTGTTGATTTTTTCTCCTTAACGTAGGTTTTCTTTTTAAAATACCATGAACTGGTGGTGCTACCGTCGTCGTTGTTGTCGTTGCCGATACTAAAGGTGGTGATATTCGTGATTCTAGTGCTGTATTTGAAAACCTATTTATACCATTCACATTAGCTGGATTATCATTATTATAAAAATCTTGTATTCTAAAATCATCGATTGTTTCAAATGCTGGTGATAACATTTCATTTGGACTATTTGAACGACTACTATTATCAATAATTGATTGATTATTTGTTTTTGATGGTGAAATATCAGGATTTGTATTGAAGAAATCTAAACGATCATTATTCAATTGATGATTTTTTGTTAATGAAATTTTTGATATTGGACCTGTTAATACATCATCAAAATCATTATGTGTTTTAGTCCAATTTAAATTATCTTCAAATTTTGAAAATTCTTCTAATGTTGTATTTCGTATTGTTTGTGATGATGTAAATATAATTCTATTATGTCCATCTTGTAAATTTGTTGATGTATTTAACGATTTTATTAATATATTACCATTTTTAGGCTCTATTGTTTTTGGATTATCTATTAAATCTTTGGTTTTATTATTAATATTACTATTGTCCGTATCTAAATTATTATGTTTTATAATATCTGGTGCATTTTTCATTTGTCCTGTATCATTTATTTTATCTTCATTGAAATGATTATAGAGTTGTTCATTATTTAAATTTTTCGAATGATTAGTTAATGAATTTGTTTCAATTTCATTAATATCATTAAAATTATCAAGATTTCTACTATCTTTTGTTCTAGATTCTATTTCATTTGTTATTATTGTTGTTGTTGTTGGTGTAAAATCTAGTCTTTCCAATATTTGACTACCATTATTATTTTGTATTTTATTATGGTCTATTGTTATAGTTCTTGAAATTTTTTCAAATCCTTCAATTTGTTTTGTTGTTATTATTTTCTCTCGATGTTCTTCTTGATAATCTTCAATCACCATATCTTCTGTTGTATCTTCAGATTCTTGAGCATTAATTGGTTCATTTTCAATAATTGTTTGATTCCCATTACTACTACATTCATCATCTTGATCTTCTATACTATTCCGTATATTTTCTTCTTGTATATTTGGACTTGTTGTTGATGTTGTTGTCGTTGTTGTTGCTGTTGTTGTTGGCATAATATCAGTATAGACACATGTTTCTACAGTTCGTGAATTATGATCATCAGCTGGTAAATCTGATGGTGGTGTAACTAAACCATAACTATATAAACAATTTTTATTGATTGTCTGTTCATCAGCTTGAATTTCTACAGTTCGAGTCGACACTACAGTTTTATGGCCACTTGTTTGATTATTATTATTATTATTTTTAACAATATTATCATTATTATTATTGTTACAGTTGTTCGCACAAGAATTACCATCACTAATTGTATTACATTCCGGAAAATTGTCCGTACTTGTTGATACCGAACATACTTTAGGTGTTGTTGTTGTTGTTGTTTTCGGTGGTGATGATGAGACTGGAATTGATTGAATATCAGTAGAAACTTCTACAGATTTCGATTGCACTATTGTTGATTCAACAATATTAGGTACCAATGCGATTTCGTTCCCACAATGATCTGTCGGTTTTTCTTTCTTCTGAATCGACATGAAAATTAATATATTGTGAAAATTTCTGATATTGGAGTAAATTTTATAAATAACAACTATAATTGATCATTCATTTTAATGAATGATATTGTTATTATAATTAAAATACAACTTACTTTACTACTAGTGAGACTATTCGAGCTTTGAGAATCTTCTTCAGTTATAAATAAATTATTATTTTTTGGTCGTTCAGGTAAAACTGAATAACCAATAAATTCAACATCATCATCATCTTGAATTTCATCTTTAAATTTTGTTTGTAATACAAATTTATCTAAATTCCCAGAATTATTTGTTAACGTTGACATATTTCGTTCAACTTCCTTATAAGCTTTCATAAATTCTACTTCATCATCATCATTATTACAAACATTTTCTTTATTATTTAATGTTAGATTCAAGTCATCTTCACCTAAATCAATATTAAAAACAAGATCTTCAATTTCTATATTTTTCTTATCTTTTATATGTTTGAAATAAGCATCTGATATATCGCGTAATGGTCGAAATAATTGTAATAAAACATCAACAGTTGATTGACATGTTGGCATTAATATTCTACGTAATGTATCATTTGTACGTATTGAATCGGCATTTCTTTTATACATTTTATACATTGTTTCATCCATTTCTTGCCATTCTTCGGATTTTCGTATTTGTTTCCATTTTTGAAATAATATATATGTTCGACAGAATGATTCATCATTTAAATTTGTAACAGGTACTTCGGTTAAGAAATGTCTGCAAATAATTAATAAATAATATAAAAACAAATTTAGTAAAACTCAGACTCACCTATATAAAACATTCAGAATTTTTATACAAGTTTCTGAATTATAATTACAATTTAATTTAATCAATACATGTAGCATATGATCGGTTTTTTCTAATAAATATACAGTTATCACATGTATAATTCTTCGACACACTGATGCTATCCGTCTCTTATATTCACGTTTATTTGAATCTTTTCGTCTTAATAAACGTATCACTTTCAATTCTAAATTACAATATAAACTCAATATATCCTCCATAAGGTCTAAATAATTATCAGCAATACAACATTCTAATTCGGTGAAATATGAATAGAAAAATGTTGCATGGCATAAGACTTTTCGTCGAAAACAATCATTATCATCATAATTCCGTGCCATATCTTCTGCTGACCTATTTTACAAAGACTTAATTTATGATTACAATTGTAATTTAATGACTTACTTTAGATATTCTTTCATAAATTCAACAAGGATATTTTCATTATCAACAACAGAATAACTCGTTAATTGTTTACGAATCTTGGCATCCCATTCATAAACAACTTCTTCTGGTGTTTTTTCTTGACCATCTAGAACAATAATCAAATTATTTCTATCGAAAATTCTTAGTAAAAAGCGAACTTACCTAGATCAATTACATCATCTTCTATTTCAATAACAGGCATTATGCTATTGCTATTATTATTATTATTACTATTATTATTAGAATTCATTCTTGATTATTCAAAATACACCACTGATCATACACCTGTAAATTCATTTATTTTGAAATGTGTTTGTTTAGAGGTCACAAGGTAACGTTTGGGTTATGTTGTATCAACATTAAAAACGATTTATACAGAATAGAAATTGATGAATTTAGAATCATTCTAACTACATTTGATTATTTTTTATCAATATTTTTATATGTATAGATCAGTTTAGCTGATTTTTAAATAACACAATAAAAATGGCGCACTGGTGGGAGAATGTATAACTGATAAAAAAATCTTAAATAATTTCTTTTTAGGTAAGGATTTCACTTACTTTATTATGTTTTTCGATAACAAAAGACATGATAATAACAATCTATACTTTATATCTTATTACTTTTGGTGGTTAATTTGAACTAATTGCACATTTTGCAACATAAAAATCTGTCAATTGACTCAGTTGACGCATTCTTAACAGACAGGCGTGAAGTTTATAGTTTACTAAACAGTATTACCAATCACAAAGCTTATAACTATAAAATCACCGAAAATGGACAATAATTTGATGATTACACCAAAGATTAAGACAAATGAGCTAAAATTTAATCATAAGACCTTGCATAATGTTTATAATAATTCAATGAAACTATACGCAACAACGATTATTTGTAAAACAATTTTGGCGGTATTTCTGGTATACAACCAACCAAACCTACTATCGGCTTGAAATAACAAGGTAATCAAGACTCTGACTTATTTGGTTGAATGTTCCGGTGTCTAATGCTAGTGGATTTTTCCAGGACTGGGAAGCCAAGCTTCATTTGAGTTGGTAGAATTTTTTAGCTAATATCAGAGTGCAGAATATTCCATTTTGAGGTTATTTTCGAATGATTTACAATTATTTAGCATAATTTGTTTATTAATTAATTTGGATAATTTTCTTGAATTATGGCTGAGAGTGCAGGTAATTGGTGTTTAATTGAAAGCGATCCTGGTGTATTTACTGAATTAATTCGCGAATTTGGTGAGTTGAACCGTTTTTTGTATATTTATTTTCTACAAGAAAATGTTGATAATAAATGAATTTTAGGTGTGAAAGGTGTTCAAGTTGAAGAATTGTGGAGTTTAGATTCAGAACAATTCGAAAATTTGAAGTAATTTGTTCGATTAATTTACGTTTATTTGATTATTTATTTGTTTGTGTTTTAGACCAATTCATGGCTTGATATTCTTGTTTAAATGGACGAAAGATGACGAGCCTAGTGGTTCAATCGTACAAGATAGTCGATTAGAGAAAATTTTCTTTGCTAAACAAGTTATAGAGAATGCTTGTGCTACACAAGCAATTTTAAGTGTCTTATTGAATTGTCGTCATGCTGATTTGAAATTAGGCCATACGTTAAGTGAATTGAAAGATTTTTGTCAGGGTTTCGATGCAAACATGAAAGGTTTAACAATTAGTAATTCACCAGTTATAAGACAAGTGCATAATTCATTTGCACGACAACAATTATTCGAATTCGATCCATCGGTGAATCAGAAAAGTGAAGATGCATTTCATTTTATCAGTTATGTACCAATCGATGGACGTTTATATGAATTGGATGGTTTGAAATCTGGTCCGATTGATTTAGGGCCAATTGGCAGTGATACCGATTGGGTTGAGAGTGTTAGACCAATTATTGAAAAACGTATACACAGGTGAGTTGTCGAATTGAATCCCAACAAATCGATATTATTGCTTCAATTATAGATACAATGAAGGTGAAATCCATTTCAATTTAATGGCAATTGTTAGCGATAGAAAAATGTTATATAAGAAACAGATAGATAATATTCAAAAATTAATAGACGAAGCTGGAATGGAAACAGATGCCCAACAAGCTGAATTAGCTCGTTTACGTTTGTTGATTGAAGAGGAGGACAATAAAAGGCACAGATATCAAACTGAGAATATTCGACGTAAGCATAATTATTTACCGTTAATCGTGGAAATATTGAAAATATTAGCGAAAGAGGGAAAATTGATGCCGTTATATGAACAAGCTAAACAAAAAACACTCAAAAAACAAAAAAGCAAAGTATCATCATAATTTGTACTTTTTTAATGAAATAAATCAAACTGTGCGACATCAGTGGTGTTTCTGTTCCTCCATTCTCATCGCTAATCACAAATTTAAAAAGAAATCTTTACTTCTCAAACAAATATAAATTATTATAAACTAATGAAATAGAAATTAAAAACAATATTTCTAAATATTCAACTTAATTTTCTCGATTTTGTGGTTAGCGAACTCGTAAGTAGGCAAAAACATGTTGTTCAAATAACTCAAGCACTCTGAAAAATCAATCAATTATAAATTATATTTTATAAAATTATAGAAATAGTACTTTTCTCATTTTCTCGATAATTCTTCGGTACATGGTAGGATAAAATTCTGTGAAAATATCTATTCAGACTATCAGGAGTGAATCCTTCAAAATCTTTGGCGATTTCTTTCCAATTAATTGTACGAAAATCCCTAATTTCGGTCTCGCATAATCTAAAAATTGTTTACAATAATAAACGTTGAAACCAATTAATTATAAAAAAATACTTTTCGATTAGTTTCTTCCGAATTTTGGAAGTTAAAACGACATCGTGTGTAACGAAAATTTTACAATAAATTTTCCGATTCCAACCGTTTTTCAGTTTCTGAACTGGAATCCCCATTAGTTTTGATAATTCTTTCCATTCATTCATTGTAATTTTGCGATCCTTAAAGACTTGAATATCATCAGTTTTAGTAACTTTTAATAAATTTTTAACAAATTTCTCAATATTTTCATAGTTCCATTTCAGTTTCTCTCCCAGATCTTGAAAAATATATTGGTATTAATAAATTTTGAGTAAAAAATTATGATTATTATACCAGCATTAATAGTTAATTTCACAAATCGTTTATGTACAGCATCAGTAGTTCTATTCAATATTTTAGCAAGGTTTGAGAAAGGGATTTTAGTGTCCATGTGTACTAAATAGTCGAGGATAATACGATCTTCTTCTTGCGTAAATCTAGAAAAATTTATATATTACATTTTTTCAATAATTAATTAATCTGATGATGAAAACCTTCCAGATCTCCTCGTGCTCTTTTGCTGTAATCTACAAAAACGATTATAAACAGAATATAAAATTCTATTATTCAAATCTTTTGCTAGAAATCTGGCAAAATTTAGGCGATCTTCTAGGGACATCAATCGTTTTAAAAATGTTAAACTCAGAAAAGGTGTCGCATCTTCCGGTATATCGTGCACCTATAATTATTGAAATTAATCATTTAGAACTTTTTCGTATTCATTTTCAAATTACCCGACAAAATTCCCTCCAATTAGACAATAATATTTCATCTTCTTGTTTTGAAAACGGTCCAGTCTTAAATTTGAGTCCTAACAATTCAATTTGTTGTCTCTTTTTTTGCGGTAACACACGACCTATGTACGATTCAATTCTATGTAATTCTGGTACTTGAAATGGCACAACTACATTAATTCTGTAATTATATTTCTGAAATAATTATTGAAAAAGATTATTCAAAATTAAAATAAATAATTGTTCAAAAAACCTCACGAAGTTCCTCGCTTAATGCATTATTTTCAGCAGATATTTCAAGAACATCTTCAAGTGTTGTATTTTGATCAACTTTTGGTGCTACTTTCTTTTCATATTCATCATTTGATGAGTAGCCTTCGTATCGTTCAGCAAATAACGATTTTCGTCGTTTTTTTTTCGGACTATATTCATCATCTTGAGTTTTAAATTTATTAATTAATTTATTAGTAGATTTTATTTTTAATTTTTTTTCTATTTTTAGTTCATCAGATTTGGAAATATTGACTTCATCATTACTTGAACCCATTTCAAAGAAATTTCCATGAGATTTCCCATTAACTTGGAATTCACTGCTTGATTCAGATTCTTTAGTCTTTACAGATTTCATTTCAATTTCAAGTAAAGTATGTATGTCAACCTTTAAATGATTATTATTTTTTCGACTGTCTTTTTCTGAAAATAAATAGAATAACATTAGAGAATCGATCAACAATTATGTTACCTTTATGCTTTTTCTTCTTTTTCTTTTTCGTTGAAATAGCATCTGTATCTATATTTTCGTTATCGTTCAATGAGGTTGTTTCTAATTCAATTTTATTAGCAACATTATCATTTTCATCTTCATGATTTCTATTTTTCTTCTTCTTTTTCTTCTTTGTTGAACTAACATCTGTATCTTCACTATCTTTCAATTCTGCTTCTATTTCAACTTTATTAGCAACATTACCATTTTCATTTTCATGTTCAATATTTTTCTTCTTCTTTTTCTTTTTTGTTGAACTAACATCTGTATCTTCGCTATCTTTCAATTCTGCTTCTATTTCAACTTTATTAGCAACATTACCATTTTCATCTTCATGTTCAATATTTTTCTTCTTCTTTTTCTTTTTTGTTGAACTAACATCTGTATCTTCACTATCTTTCAATTCTGCTTCTAATTCAACATTATTAGCAACATTATCATTTTCATCTTCATGATTTCTATTTTTCTTCTTCTTTTTCTTTTTTGTTGAACTAACATCTGTATCTTCACTATCTTTCAATTCTGCTTCTAATTCAACTTGATTAGCAACATTACCATTTTCATCTTCATGTTCAATATTTTTCTTCTTCTTTTTCTTCTTTGTTGAACTAACATCTGTATCTCCACTATCTTTCTTTTCTGTTTCTAATTCAACTTTATTAGTATCATTATCATTTACATCTTCATGATTTATATTTTTCTTCTTCTTTTTCTTTTCTTTCGAGTTATCAGATATATTTTCACTATCTTTTGATGAATTTAAGTCTAATTGAACCTTATTGTTATCACTTTCATCCTTTTGATCTCTGTTTTTTTTCTTCTCTTTCTTTTCTTTCAATTTAACAGATATATTTTCACTATCTTTCGATGAATTTAAGTCTAATTGAACCTTATTGTTATCACTTTCATCTTCTTGGTCCCCGATTTTCTTCTTCGTTTTCTTTTCACTTGAACTAATATGTGTATTTTGATTATCTTTCACTAAATTTATTTCTAATTCAGCCTCATTATCACTTTTTTCGTCAAGATTCACACTTTTCTTCTTCTTCTTTTTCTCTTTTGAGTTCTCTAAGTGTTCCTGTTTTTCTTCCGACAATTCACTCTCTAAATTAGTTTCAATAGTATCTTGAATCGCTAGATTATAAATTTTCAATTCATTATTATTTATAATTCGTCAATCATATAATAATCATCTATGTTTATCAGGATTATAATTCTTCCCAATAAAACATAGTCTTGACAATTATTATATAATTTGTAAGATTATCGAAGTTATTCCACGTTTACCGTCATTATTACCTAAATTTTGTATTGAATTAGATTTATTTTTGTAATTGAAGTCTACTTCATTTTGGTCATTCTTTTCCGGAACGAAAGTTAATTGAAGACTTATCCTCACTAGATATTCATATTTAAAGACATTATTACAAAATTTTACTAAATTCGTCTTACCTTTTCGTTTCTTCTTCTTAGATTTGTGATTAGATAGGCTAGAATTTGTTTCAGATTCACTATTGTCCAATTGTAAATTTCTATTTTTATGTTTCTTCTTGTCTTTTTTGGATTTTCTATTTATATCTGTATTTGAGCCTGTTTGATCTTGTTCAACTCTATCATGTTCAAACTGACCATTTTCTTTTTCTTGTTGATCTGAGAATAATTATGCTTAATTTATAGTAAAAATTATCATTCTATGGCCTCACCTTTCTTTTTTTTCTTCTTCGATAGTTTATCATTTTCATTATTTTTTGTTAGTTCTTTGGAATGATTATTTTCATCAGGATTATCTATAGTGGATTTTTGTTTATCTATTATTTCCAACTCGTTATTGAAAAGTTCTAGATGGTCGTGATTTTCTTTGTTTGAATAATCTAAAAATCGATATTCACAATTCATTTTATTTGCTATAATTCTGTGAGGTTACCTTTCTTTTTTGATAAGCTGTTATCTAAATCATTATCAATTTCATCTTCATCTAACTCTCTATGTTTTTTCTTTTTACGTTTCTGGTTAGATGAACTACAATCTGTTTCTATCAATTCAATTTGACATTCGTCATTATTATATTTATCTCTTTTTCGTTTCATCTTATTTACTTCATTTTCTTCGCTTTGATTATCCGATTCAGAATTATTCAGAGACTTTTTTTTCTCAGATTTGATTCGAACTTCGTTATTCGAAGAAATTTTGTTTAATTCTCTTTCTATATTATCTGAAAATATTTATCGTAATTTTTTCCAATCGATAATTGGAACATTCTGTACTTTACCTGCCATATTCTTGTATTGATTGGTTACATAATTAAGATTCAATTCTTCAAGTTTTTGTCTTTTTCGTTTAGGAGTTGACGAATTAGAATCAGTTTCCAATTCTTTTTTTATTGCCGATAAATCATGGTACTCAATATCAATTTCCGATTTTATATCAACTGAATTTAAATAAACTGCAGTATTTTCGTCTATATTTTCATTATATACATGATTATGATAAGAAAATTCCAGACTATTTGAATTTGATTGAATTGAATCTGAAATATCATTAAATTTTAATTGCTTCTCTAAATTTTTTTTTGGTGAATATTTTAATCGAGATGAATGAAAATTATCGAAATTATACATTTAAAATATTATAAAATTAAGCTTTTATTCTTTTGTAAATCACTATTTAAAAAAAAACATACAAACGGTAAGCGTGAATTTTTGAGGTTAGATTTGAATGTGGCTAAGGCTACAGTTTCTAGACATAATCTCACCGCGTCAAAAAATATGGTTCCTATAAAATCAAAGTATAAGATAAAAATATTATCAAGATAGATTCATCGATAAATACAGATTAATTTCATCAATTCATTAGTTGAAAATTTTTTATATAATTACAAAATTGAAATTATATGTACAATTGTAATATGTATGGTGTGCTGCATATTACTTCAATCGGCTCTATTTGAAATCAACGTTTTACGCCCATCTCTAATTATGAAGTTAGAGAATTTTTTAACCTAAAATTTTGTTTTCTATAATTTTGACTAGAAAATGGCACAAATTGATTACAAACTATCTTGGATAACGATAAAGGAAGCATTTCCTATATTAAATGATTCAAATCAAGATTATAATATTGTTGTAACAGATAAATTATTGCATAAAGCCTTACATATAATAAAAACTTTACAAATTGGTGATAGTATTCAACAGTTAATAATTAAAAGAATTGAGGATAAATTCCGTAAAGAGATAGTGCCGAAATTTTGGTCATATTTCAAGAAAACTGATGATGACAATAATTCACAACAATTCCAAGAAGCTGTTAAATATTTATACAATAATTTCACAAATCTAAAATTGATAATGAAACAATTGAATTGTATGAGAGAGAAACTAGAAATTACTAGACCAATTTATAATTGTGCAAATATGGATCATGTATTGAGATTAATATGTCGTGCTACTTTACTTTCGCAATTACCATTAGATCATCAACAGATTATTATAAATTTTTACGAATCCGCATTAAAAATGCAAGATCCGGACGATTCCACCAATTCGAGTAATAATCAATGCAATATTTGTATCGAAGATAAGAGTAATTGTTCTTGTATGGACAGTTTTAACGAATTGAACAGATATTTGGGTGAAATGGATTTAATGGAACCTTTAGTTGGCCAACCTATCACCGATTTAATTTACTCATATATTCGTGCTCATATCCAAAAAGTCTGTAAAGACAATTTTGATACGTCTCACATTGAGAATCTAGAACAAGTAATTAGTACATATTTCAAATGATCTGGTTTGTAGTTTATTGTTTATTTGTTTCAGTGGTTACAAGGTGTGGTGATAATTTGGCTGAAGAAAGTTTATTCATTTACAAATTCGAGTGATTTTTTGAAAGAATTAGATAAGAAATTGACGAATTATTTGTATAATACGTTCACTAAAGTGATGATTGATCAATTATTCAATATTATAATCGAATATCCTGAATCTCTACCGGCTTTGGAAGATTTGAGGCTTTGCTTACCGAAGACTGATTTGAAATCGCACTTGACAAAAACTTTACAAAAAGCAATGGAAACGAGATTATTACATCCTGGTGTTAGTACGTCAGATGTTTTAACGGCATATGTCGCAGCAATTCGATCATTACGTATTCTAGATCCTTCTGGTTTATTACTTGAAACGATAACTCAACCGGTGCATCAATATTTAAGAAGTCGCGAAGACACCGTCAGGTATCTATCTATCTGTCTATATAGTTTGTTTTTTGATTGTTGATTTTGTTTTAGGTGTGTTGTTAGTAGCTTGACTGAAGAAGGTCCTAATGATTTAGCTGAAGAATTAGTTCGAGGTGAGGCTGTACAAATTGATGAAAATACGCCACCGGATGAAGATATTGAAAATTGGGAAACTTGGACACCGGATCCAATTGATGGTACACCAAATAAATCACCAATATTATCACGTCGTACATGCGATATAATATCAATGTTAGTAAATGTTTACGGTAGTAAAGAGTTATTCGTTAACGAATATCGTACATTATTAGCTGATCGGCTATTATCACAATATTCATGTGATACCGAGAAAGAGATACGTTATTTAGAATTATTGAAACTACGTTTTGGTGATTCACAATTACATTATTGTGAAGTTATGTTGAAAGATATAGCCGATTCGAAACGTATCAATCAAAATGTTAAACAAGATCCAAATTATATTGAAGATGATATACAATTATCGACGATGATTGTATCGGCGCAATTTTGGCCGGCTTTCAAAGACGAAAAATTGGAATTACACCGTAAATTGGTACAACAAATTGATAAATATACAAAAGCATTTGAAACATTAAAAGGTAGCCGAACGTTATGTTGGAAGAATCATCTAGGAATCGTTGATTTGGAAATCGAATTGGCTGATAGGACTTTAAATTTAGCTGTATCGCCGTTACATGCGACGATTTTGATGCATTTTCAAGACTCCAGTAAGTGATCATCGATGTGTTTTTATCATTAAGTTTCGATGAAATTTTCGAAATTTAAATGACGCAAAAATGTTAAATCTCACGATACTTTCTTTATGCATTTTTGTCAAAGTGTTAAGTCTGTTTTCACTTTTCACATTAATTGCACGCAAACTTCTTTGTTGATTTAAAAGAATCTCATTTATTATCACGTTAAGTACGCTATAATTACAATCACGCAAATTTTCAGAAACATGGACGTTGGATAAATTGAGTAAAATCATGCATGTACCATCAACAATTTTACGTCGTAAAATCAGTTTTTGGCAATCACACGGTATTATAATCGAATCTGAACCAGATATATTCACATTACAAGAAGAACAAGACAATAAAGATAATATAGTAGCGCATGACATAATTGTTGATGATTGTGAATCTGAGTCGGTAATGGCCAGTGCTCAAGATCAACGTGAAGAAGAATTACAGGTAAAATTGAAACCAATGTTTTGAGTATATTTGTTATTTTTTCGTTTTTTGATAGACGTTTTGGTCGTACATTGTTGGAATGTTGATGAATTTGGATACGTTACCTCTAGAACGGATACATCAAATGTTGAAAATGTTCGCATTTCAAGGACCCACTATCGAGTGCAGTTTACAAGAACTCAAAGTATTTCTCGATCGAAAAGTGAGAGAACATCAATTGATTTATTCGAACGGTTTATATCGATTACCGAAATAATCGGCAAATCCAATTTTGATATAAGAAATAATATGATTGAATAGTAATGAATTCAGTTTACATAAAATATAAGTGAAATGAAAAACAAACAAGTCGTTAATCACAATTTCTTTAACCCACTTGGCACTCGATTCCATCATTTATTAATTATATGCCGTGAAATTAATTAATATGTTTGGTTGGATACGATTTTAATAACCAGAGCATATCTGTATCGTATAAAAAATAATCGTCTTTATCCCCTAATATTGCGTGTCTATTATAGACTTTAAATAGAATAGCGCGTCTTTTTTTATCAGTTCTAAGTGAGCATTGATTGTTACATTTGTTTGAAATGACTGTTTCGTGGTTGTTTCTACAATTGTTGTTAGTGATTTATATTGTTGGTGTTGTTACTGAATCGAATGCTGTTGAAAAACGTGATGTTCATCATAAGATTATTTTGAAAACTGGACGAAAGCCGAGAAGTCACCATCACCATAATCACAATAAAGGGCGTAATCACCATTCCCATCAAGATACAAGTTTTGAAGATCATAGCATATTTCAAGACAGTTTCGAGGATATTTCGAAATACCAGGTTCTTGATTAATCAATTAAAAATCAATAATTTATTAATAATAATTATATTTATAAAATCTCTAGCCTCATCGACATAAATCACAACGTCGTCCTTATAATCATGAGAATCGAGAATCCCGGCCTGATCACTTCAAAGACGACTGGACATCGTTGATTAGCTCCGAAACTCGTGATCATCACTACAACAACAAACGACAATCGAACAAAAACAAGAAAAGACCCAATCATCATCCACAAATCGAATTCACAACAAATTATCCAACGAAAATTCCATTCACTACCTATCATGGAACTAGCGATTTTCCATATTTTGATCATTTTAAAACGTTCAATCAGAAAATTATCGATTCGAAACAATCGCCATTGATTAGTACAGGTGGGTTAGTTATTGGACCGGGCTCGATTAAAAGTCAGGAAAATAACTATGAAGTGAATGAGGATCAAGAGGATTTCAATCAGAAGAATCGAAGCTCATTTCGAATTTTGGCACCGGCTTTAAACGTGGCGACTTCAGAGACTGAAGAGACTAAAACTGTAAAAACTGTAATGAAGAACGAAGAAGTACCGAAATCAACCAGAAGACCTACCAGAACTAGAGGTAACGTTAGAGCTAGACAGACTCAAAATTAATATAATTATTTATTATCATCGTAAATTTTTGTAATTTCTAGTTATTATTAAAATAATAAAAATATATCTGTTGAATAAATTAGTAATTACTTTTCAATTTTAATACAGACGTTAATGGAGTTCCCGGTGGTGAATAATCGGGGTCTGGTATAGCCGGTGGTGGGATTTTATTTAAATTATTATGTCCAGTACGGTGTTGTCTTCCAATTGTTGCAGTTCTTTCATAATCACGTTGATTATTGTTATCACTAGATTGATAATTTTGATCATCGGGTAATATACTAGATAATGGATAGAATGACTGACTTCGTTCGAATCCATGATTTTTATCATCAAGAACTGGATTATCATTAACTATCCATCTTTGATCAATTTCAGATTGCCATGGAGGATTTGTGCTGAAATATCAATATTTTCTATAATTCTAGCTCTAATACTTCATTTGTTATAAGTCATTTCTTCGTTTAAGATTTATTGAAGAAATGATGATCAAACAAATGAAGCTCAAGCGTGGATTTTTTCATAATTGCGTACTTTTCGTTTTCATAACCATAGATGATTGGCATATCTAAGGGAGAATTTTCCTGGAAAATCCACAAAATTATCACCAATCCTATTCAACGAAATTTTCAACTTACATATTTCACAATATCGATAGTAAATTTGAAGATAACGATGATAAAGATGACGTTGATAATCCAGAGGATATAGCCTCGAGCTGCTACAGACATAACTATACCATAAGTGACCAGAGTTTTCTGGAAGAAAACCGGTTGTAGGGAGTTTTTGCAATAATGGAGGGTTATCCGATTAATTTCAAAGTAACAAATTTTCGAATAACCTTTATATTACCTAAAACTCACTGTTTTATCGGGGATGAGCTTCCATTCGCTAACATCATCAATCACTTTAAAATCATGAGCGAGTAATCCGACAAATATCAAATCAACAATTGTTATCATTAAAGCTAAAGCTCCCCATAGTCCGAGAGCACATTTGCCAAAACTCCATTTATTATGCAACATGGCTAGAAATTTATCAATTAATAAACTGCAATTGTTGCGGAAATCATTACCCCATAATAAAAAACAAGATTGTATGAACCAGACCAAGGATAATCCCAAATGAACCCACATAAAAATCGAAAATTCCAGAGGTGTTATAATCAAGTCACCATAACTGTATAAGCCATTATCTAAAATTGAAATAGTTACGTTAATTAATTTAGAAAAACTATATTTTAAAAATTAATTACTGTCTTTGAAAAATATCGCATAAATGTAGTCGGAATAGTACACATCGGTTGATGGTTGATTAATTAAGTCGAAATAACAACATAAACAGAGAACAGCGAAAACCAACCATATTACGCTTTGAATCTGAAATTATCGAGATATCGCATTAAATTATTATTATTAAATTGACTTACGATTCCTGAAATTCCTGCTGTTATGGCTATTGGCCGGATTAAGCCTTTATTGGCCTCAATTTCGGTCATTATTTCACCAACGAAAAGCCTCAATATTGTCACATATTAAATAAATAAGATCGAACTTGGAAAATTGATAAAGATTGATAAGGATTTTTGACTAATATCAGAATAAGATCACAATTATCGTTCGAATAATAATCCTAGCTCTATCTTATCTTGTTAGTTTTATGTGTATGACGGTAAAATAACAATTGACTCGGGGCAATAAAAAATATCTCGACTATGAGTAACTCATATTGTTATCTTTATTATTTATTTCAACAATTGTGGATTTATAAATAAATAATTGACGCGAAATTAATAGGTTTTCGGTTGGAAATATAACAATCGCGTCAACATACTGACAATTGAACATAATTGTTTTTGTCCGGAAAATTTAGAATCTCCTAAATCTGGCGATATAAAATCGACTGCTACTTCCCGATTAACAAAAGTTAATATCGACAATAAATCCTTATCACTATGGAGTTTCAATTGTTTAACCAAAGATTGTATAAAATAGCTGCCATTTATTGGATCTCGCCACGAATAATAACCTACAAAATTGATAAAATTATTCACAATTTCGGGGAATTACCCAAAAATGACCTTCTATAGTCGAATACATTACGAGCATATCGGCCATTATAGGGATCGAATAGTAGATTTCGCCGTCATGATTGTCGATTTCGTCCTGTTCAGGGTCGTAGCGCAATAGATGAGCCGGGTGTAAACCGACTCCACGACAAGCCTAAAATTTATCGATCAATTTCGGATTTTTTCCAAATAATTGGATATACTTGAATGAAAAATAGTTTGGGCTTCCCGGCTAGACTCGGACATCGTTTCGCTGAAAATTTCTCCCATAATTTTTTCGTCGGATAATCTTTATCTTTAGCGTAAATTATCCCATTATCGCCATGACTCATCACGACAATCACAAGACAATCACTATCTCGATAATCCAATGATGATGCTAATAATTCGACTTTTGTTATTAATTAATTCTCAATTATTGATTGATTACCTTTCTGTAAAGCATCCTCGATTTGATTGGTTGTTGGATCGTCGTAACTGTGAATTTGGAAGTTTAAATTTTGCAAAACTTCAATCAAGTCAGCTTTATCTTTATCGGAGCCTTCGCGACGTGGAATTTTCGGATTGGTGAAATTGACGTGGTTGAAAATTACGGCGATTCCGCGATTCAAGTGGTCCATTTTGTAAGTGTCGGAATATGGTGGAGGTGCTGAGCTTGTTATTTCCGATTTTTGTTCGTTTTTCCTTGAAGAAAACAACAAAAATTCAACTACTGAAACTGTTAAAAAGCGGACTTACTTGATGATGCCCTTGAAGAAGGTGCTGATTGATTCAGCTTGATCGTTATCGGGAACATCTATTGTTTTTTCAATGTCTGGATTCATTTCGGTGGAGTTGATGGAGTGATTGTCGATTGATCAATTGAATCAGTTTTATTTTATTCGGAAATTTTCAATATTCATTAGTTCCAGATTGGAATTTATTGAATTTTCCCTATTCTCTGAAACTTAACGATAATTAAACATATGGCGAATTTTTATAGATAAGAGAAAAACGATATTTTGACGATAATCGTAAGTATCGATAAGCTGAATTTGAATTGCGAAAGCCCAATTTTTCCCAAATTCTATTGTTGAAAATGCCGAAAAAAGGACATTATCTCGATCCAGATTCCAATTTTTCGAAATAGTTATCGATAGTTGAAAAACTTTATCCTAGAAATTTAAAGATAACGGAATAATACAGGATTAGGACTCTTTTCAAATGTGATATGTGGGCCCCAATTGTACTCGTGGAACCCACAACAGGACCTTGGTGTGAGTATTTTTTGGGACGTTAGATAGACAAAAGCGGTAATTCAGGAAGATTTCGTTTTAGCCACTTGAGAGTATTTTTCTTCGCTTTTTCTCTCTAGGGCTTCATGTAGAGCAACTATCATGGAGCCTGTACAGAATTTCTTGCTATTTTTCAAGAATTGATGGTTAGATAACAATATTTATTATAACAACTAACAATTCTATCAATAAATAATTATTTTTACAAATTTGGCAAACTAATAGACTTGTTTCGGTTGATTTGGTCCAGTTTGTGGAGGATAGAAGGGACTTTGCATTCTGCTATCAACCCATTGATTCGGCCATCGATTCTGATCGAATTGATTGGCATCACCAAATGATTGTGGTGGGAATCGATTGTTTTGCGGACCATTCCAATAATTCGGATTAACACCTCTGGCATTTGGCATAAAATCTGGATTATATTGTGGTTGAGGATTTCGTTGAATTGTCGGTCGTGGAATATGCGTTCTATCGAAATCCAAAAATTTTAGTATCCTCTTATTCGATAACAATGATTATTGGGGACTTACTGTTCATTTTCTGTGTTGTTAGCAATTGTTTTCGATGATTTTCGTATTTGGTACAAATAATAGGCGAATATTAGATTGACGAACCATAGGACGTAGCCTCTTGCCGCGTAAGTCATTACCGGCAACCAAATATCATAACAATCACCATCCGTGATTGCATTTCTTAAACAAGTATCAAAATCGAGACCAATTGAAATCGCTAAAATCAAATCTTCTAAAGAGAATAAACAGCTCAACATTATCCAAACTGCGGAAGCTTTAGAAAATCTTCCATTTTTATTATTTTCACTATCACGAGCGACTAGAATACAATATAATCGATAACTAATTAGAAAAATAATCAATAAATTTACCAATAGCGAGGAATATTGAATTTATAGTCCAAATCACGCCAATTATAATATAGAGGCACATAAATATATTGAAAATATTAGGCCTTATAATTAAATCATCAAAGGGTGCATCTGAGTCTTCTGAAATTTTGCCAAAAATTCTATTTTAAAGAAATCATGAACATTTCCATTACTCACTATCCAAGAATATTGTGTACAATTGCAGATTGTAAACTTCAAAATGATTCGATGGCACCTCGTGAGTTAAACCTTTGTAGTGCAATATAACACATAATAAAGACATCAAAAACCAAACAGATCCTTGTAGCTAAAAGAAAATAAGTTAAATTATGAAAATTAACAAAAATTAGCTACTTACAACACCTAAAAAACTGGCAAATAAAACAAAAGTCTTCTGGCCATTAGCTAAAGCCATTGTTCAATAATTCAACAAAGAAAAATATTGGAAACGATTCATGTAGTATAATCATCAGTTATCAACTAGCATCCTATTATCAGTTGTCAAGATAATTATAACTAATCTTTATCTACGTCAAAATTGTTCCCTCATTATTCGATACTAATTGAACTTTACCAATAATTCATCACAATTTAAAAATAAATCTATTACAAAACAAAGGCGTTGTGATTCAATGATAAAAAAAAACAAACTACTCGATTGTAATAGTGATTTAATTATTATTATCTGGAGTTACATTGTAATTAGAAAGTCGACTTTCAATAGCCGGATCAAAAACGTAATTCATGTCATCGTAGACTTTGAAATGTTTCGATACAGATGCCTAAAAAATCAACAATCAATCATTTCGAATTATTAGTTAATTGTTGAGAACCTGTGATACGCTTGGTGGCTCTGGAAATTCTGCTAAATCCCGATTTACATCCCCCTTTGATAATTCTTGCGGACCAATTGAATTGATTGATTCGATTGGCTGATCGGGATTTTCTTCTAAATCTTGATTCACATCCCCTTCTTGCGGTGAATTAATTGATACGTTTGATTCGGGAGTTTCTTCTAAATCTCGACTTACAACCCCCTCAATCGATAATTCTCGTGGACTAACGGGATTCATTGGTACGCTCGGTGGCTGTTTTATTTCTTCCAAATCTTGATTCACATTTCTCTCGTTTGATAGTGTTCGCGGTCCGAATGAATGAACACTAAATAGCGAGTAATCTAGATTATTTTCGATCCTAACAAAGCAAAAATAGTTTAAATCGCCCCTAATTTGTTTTATCAAATTAAACTTACTCTGTTGTTTCGTGCAAGTCTTTTTGATGAATTACGACAATCACTTTCTGAAATTTTGATAGTTTTCAGATAATTCTTCGCAATTTATTGAAACTTACCGATCGATAATCGATCCAAGCTTTTATTATGACGCCAATTATGGCTAAATTAATAAACCATAGTAAATATCCTCTTGCCGATATATTTATCATAACACCATAAACAATAATTAAATATAAATATGATAATTTCAATTCTTCATCAGTTGCATCATTATATTGATTAATACAGTAATAATAATCGTTATTCAATAAGGAAAATGTGACAATATCAAGAATCAATATCATTATTGAAAAAATTATCCAAATAATAGCGATTTCGATGAGAGTGATGTTTTTCAATTTTTCTTGGGTACCTAAAATTTAATTTTCCTCAAGTTGCGAATTATTTCACAAAACTTCAACTACCTAGGTATAAATAAATAGAAACAATCATCCAAATTAGATGCGAAATCAAGTAGATTATCATAAAATAAAAGAATATTGTCGGTTGCACCAATAATCCTGATGTGCTTTCTCTGTCTGAAAACATAATTTTTGTATTCTATAAGAGAGTCTCTATCTTCATCTCGCCTGTTCGATATCGTTCGTTTCAAATGAGTTGTAATTTTTACTTGAAACGAACGATAGCTCTTTGTAATTAAATGTTTAGATAAAGATAGAAGTTTCGATAATACCAATAATTACCTCTCATGAAACTTTCATAAAAATAGTAATCGATGAGTGTTTCATACGTGTCGGATTTCAGAGAGATTGACTGTTGATGACTTTTCATAAAATGGAAGCAGATACCTAAGATGGATAGAGCCGACCATATTACGCCTTGCAGCTGAAATTAAAAAAAAAATTACTAATAGGTTGAATGGGATCAAAAAGTTAAACCAACAATCCGGATAAGCGCCACTGAAAAAGTCATCATTCTTTATTGGGTTTGGGATTTTTCCCAGTGGTTACTTTTTGAAAAGCACCATTACATTTTGGATTCCAATAAAGGAGCATAGCGGAAAATGAGGCAATTTTGTTCCAATTTCACTATTACCATAGTTTTTTTTTGACATAAAGTAATTTTGGTACTTACCACTCCGCAAATAGCGGCAATAACAGTTGCTATCGAATGGAATGGTGTCTTTGTAGATTCCGACATTGTCGAAGAAATCTTCAAACTATCACACTGCAAAACTTGAAATGAATCAGAACAATTTTTCTAATAATCAGATAAGGCACAATACGATAAAAGCTATAACACTTTATTGATATCATATTTACAAAAATACAAAAATTAGCAATAACATTTATATAATAACCTATTATCTATTTAATTACTGAAAACTTAACTGATATGAAAATTTCGTTTTCAATTCAATTTCATCATTTCTACATTGTTAGGTTTTAATTTTTGAATGTCTAAAGTAAGGAAAAATTCACGATTTTCCAAAGTGATATTATTATATTTTTATTTTAGGTACATTTCCGAAATTTTGACAATACGTCCATGGTTTCTGACTTCTTAACTCATCCATACAATCATTATTCGTGATTGTTGTTGAATTGATAACACTATCAACGATTGAATAAGAAATATATGTTGGAGTTGTTGGTGAATTTGCATACAAATCCGTATTTTGAGATTCTTCATTTTGTTGTTGTGGTGGTTGTTGTTGGATATCTTTATTGTTACTATTCGAGTTGATATCTTTGTCTGATTGTATCGATAATGACGATGATGAAGAATTCGTGTTAATTTCAATTGCACCATAGAACAATTGCCAATTACGTATCCTCGCAGCTGATGTATCCAATTCGATATCATTACATAATTCACGTTCATTACAATAATATTTCTTTTGTTCTTGTTTATACGATTGTTTATAAGCATTTATTGCTGCTTGTGTTACATAATAAAGTCCGATTGTATTGATTATCCAGAAGAATATGAATTTTGTTGTTAATGATAATATAGCAAATGTTGGAGTCATCGGTAAATATTTCAATGAATTTTTTGAATCTAGATCATCTAACTCGTCGATATTCTCAATTCCAACGAATCGCATCCAATTTGCCATAGTCTAAAACATAACACAATCGATAAATAATCTATCTGTAAAGATGTGCTTCTGTTTCATATTTACAGTAGTCTTAAAAATGTCCAAACTGAAGTGTATTGTTGCTATTATATCGAGCACAAAAATCAATGCAGTCGTTACCAACCATGGTCCATAGAAAACAATTGAAAAAGTTTCTTTGATTTTAAAGCAAACTCCCACTGGAAAATCAAAATAATTTATTTTCTAATCCAATTAATGGAAATTATCGATTGACTTACTCAATAGAGCTATAGCTGAAACGACCCAAATACTATCCAAAATAATAAAACTTACAATATAATAGAAGAATTTTGGTTGGGAATTTGCCGTTTCAGGTAAAATAGCCCTGTTTAAAATTTCCTGAACAATAATATTGAAATTTGTATTGTTGATTGGCGATAGAAACATCGATAGAATTGATGAGTCATCATTTTCTAATATTATCGAACCACAAGAATTTTCTAAAAAAAATTATTTGTTAATTCAAAGTAAAAGTCATGATTATTGTAAATATTTTTTTGTATAATTAACACTTACTGTATAAATAAGTGAGATAGAAGAATATTGTTATTGCATTTTTCGGTGATATTACGCAAATATTCAAATAATAATTATAAACGACAAAAGCCAAATGTAGAGCCGTTTGTGCCTGAAAATTCACAGTTATTATCATTTACCGGAAATAATTGATTAACTTACAATTGTTATTATTGCAAATACAATACTGGCTGTGAAATAATTTTTGAAACACTTCATTTTTTTGGTTTAAGCACAATTTTATTTAATTTATGAAATTAAATGGATTTTTCAAATTTATTTTGTTGAACTGTTCGAATTGATTGTTTTCGTATTGGATAGTCGACAAATTATGATAAGATAACTGTCTACTTAATCGCAAAAACCAAATATCGATTGTAGTTTTCTCAAAATTTGATATTGAACTCGAAATGATAGAAATCTCGAGAATAATTAATTTTTAATGAGAATAATTAGAGATGTATTTTTCATAATTGCATAATTAATAGTTTTGATTTTTTGTAAAGCTGGAATTGATTTGTAAAAATGATAATACAGTTGTGGAATTGAGTAGGAAAATATCGGACGAAATGTTATTGAAGTACGTCAAAACAAATTTACAGATTTGAAAGGTCGCTTAATTTGTTCCTTGAAAAATTCTAATCTATTTGTAAAAATTGCCAATTAAATTGAAAAAGATCAAAGTGCAAATTCTAAATACATGAATAGATAGAAATTATGATTTGTATCAGGCACAAATCGAGATCTAGATGGCGATATAGATAGAATTTTATAGTTCTGTTCTGTTGTTCATTTGCCGAAGTAAAGTATAGAACGAATAAGCATGTCGTAATATCTAAAATTATTAATTAAATCACTAAAACATCTTCAATTCTGAATTAAGAGAATTACCTTCAGATAACTGTTTAGTGAAACTTTGAATAGATTTATAGCGAACAAAGTTGCAGTTTTTTGCGAACGACGTATGAAAAATATTAGATTTTCTTTGAACGTTTGCGTGCCAAAAAGCCAATCACATTCTAGAGCTGCAAACGGTAATTTATCGCTCTGTAAACAAAAATTTATCAAATCTCTGAAAATTGGAATTTTCGAATAAATTCAACAACCTCCACCATCACTTGATTGCCCCATAGACATAATACAAGAAGTTGGCCCATTAATCCGATTTGATAAGTGATAAATCCGATTAAACGTACCAAATTAGCTTGCGATGAAGTCACCTGGACTAACGTGAAACATAAAGCTCCAGCACTAGCGACGAATTGTGCGAAATACAGGCCTTTATAAACGTCATTGACTTCTTTTAAGAAACTGAAATCAATTTTAGAATTAAAATCAATCAATATTTGCATTATTATGGTCGAATTACAGCAAAATATTTTGATGGTGATTGATACAACCGATCAAAGTCCGATTCATTTCTTCTTCACCAAATTCCCTTGTGATACTTCTAATTTTATTTCTTAATATTGCATATTGAATTATTATAATTGTTAATAAATAAATCGATAGAAAATCGCAATGTATGTGTAATTGTCCGCAAATTAAATTACTTATCGTTTGATGTACGAAAACGGTGCAATATAATGGAAATTGTGAAATTTCGAAAGGATACCATGCTTTGAACGGTAATGCATTTGTTTCATCTCTTGTAAAGGTACCAATTGTCCACAATAATACTACAATAGTCGGTGTTAAAACCATAACGATGTAGCTACGGTCGAATAACAAAAAATATAATTCCACAGTATCATTATCTCGTTCCGATACGGGCTGAAATATCGGATCATCAGTCAATTCGATCAATTTACGTATCCTTTTACGATTCATATCGGTAATGTAAACTTTAATATTTGTCAATAATAAAGTTACCAATAATAAACAAGTATCTGATATTTCGTTTATATCGTTGTTACTGTTGTTTAAAATTTGCAACAATAAAGCCAAATTGTGGCCATTGAAAATTATCAATATTATCAATAAAAGAATCGAATATAGTTTGTTAGAAAATGGCGATGAGTCGGGTCGAAAAACACCATAAATTCTCAAAGAATTCGTAATATTGTTGAAACGCGATTTGAAGATATTTTCAGCCATTTTTCAGTTGTACTACAATTCAATTGGATCGTCCCTCTATTTTATATCGGATCCGATTGTTGAAAGATTTAGATTATAATTTGTTTTGATATTTCAGTTCTAATTGCTGTTGAATTTTTTATTACGGAAAATTGAAATCAAATTAACTGTAGTCAACATTATAATATTTCTAAAATAAATCCGAGAAACGGAGGTAAAATATTGTAAAATATTGATCAATCTTATTATTACTCTATCGTTAAAAATTTAATGATTTTTAATTTTTCATCGCGAAGCTTATTGATTCGAACTGAAATAATAGTGATTTATTTCAGTTGTTGGAAAATTTAATGAAATTTCCTTCAGAATCAGATAAGCAAGAAAAATTTCCATCATCAACACTAATGCAGGAAAAATTAATGATTAACAGCATTGTTTTTGAAAAAATATCGGAAAATTGTTAGTGATTAATTTAGTCTATTTGATTTTCTCTTTAACAGTTTCATATTTGATTAGCCATAATTCGAAAATTGTTCCGGCATAGAAACCTTCAACAAATAATTAGAACATGCTAACGATCATTTTAATGGAGAATTTGCGTAAAAGAAACGTTTATTTGACCACACAAATTAGAAATTGACAACGATTTCCATATAATTTCCGAAAAAACAAATTATATCTAGTATTAATAATTTGTTTATTCAATTTACAATAATAAAATTGTCAATTTCTTAATCAAATAAAGCGTCATTGTGTGATTTTCGTATCGATATAAAAGCTGGTCAAGAACGATTTTCGCACAGTACTCCCAGAAAATAACGTAGAAATGGAGACCGTTGTTTTGTATTTATTGAGTTGTGGTGTAATTTTCAGCGGTTCAGTAAGTACAACCGAATCGCCGCTCATTGAAAATATCGAATTGGAAAACTCCACAAATACTGGGAACCAAACACAAGATTTGTACAATTATCATATTAAATATCGTTCTTTGATTGATAATAATTTCGAATTTTCAGATACATCATCAGGACGGTTTTGTACGAAATCGGGATCCTTACCGATGCCGGAAACGACACAGACGACAATTCCACGTAAATATTTTCAATTACAGCAAATTCTAATTGTTAATTCGTCGATTTATTCAGACACGAACAGGTGGATGTGTCGATCTTCGATCCAGTCCATAACGGTAGCGTGATCGATTTGAGTAATATCCCTTTACCGATCGAGACCAATATTAGCGGTGTTACTGTAACCGGAATACTTCGCAAAAATTTAGGAACCATCAGTTTATCAGTAAACGAAACAAATCCAATATTACCTGATAAACAAATCACTGTAAAACACAACATTCATACCAGTGATCCAAAATCGGGAGCTACGATTATTTCCAATTTAAGTAAAGTCTTGGGTTTGTCCGGTGATAATGAAGAAAAGGATAAAGATGAGGAGGAATCTCAGGAAACGAAGGTGGCGTAATTTTTTGGGTTTTGGATCTGTAAAATTATAAAACTGTTAATTAAGACTGGAAATGTTATTGTTGATGCAATAAAAACTGTTGACTTACTTGTTTGTCTTATCTTGGGTTTCTTTGAAAACAGCCAATCAAAAGAATAACACTACAATTTTATTTAGGAAATTATGTTTCAACAAAAGTATATAAAAATAAATACAACTTGTGAAGAGCTTGTCACAAACATTAAAATTTTAATTCATAATATTGTAAGAACTAAAGAAAAATAATACAAACATCTAATAAACTCCTACTGTTCTATTTCTTTAGTCTTTCTTTGCAAGTGCAATATTTTACTTGGTTTTTTCAATTTAAAATTTCTCTATCCTATATACCATGTATGAAAATTTATTAATTTATATTTATATTTTACATAATAAATAGATGATATACGAACTATTTAAATTATACATAGACAGCATTTCCACCGAAACTGCTTGGTCCATATTTTATAAAATCATTATTATTATTATTATTATTGTTATTGAAGATCTGTTCAATTAAATTTAATAAACTGCCCACACACCACACATCATCATTATTATTTACAATATTTAAATGATCCAAAACATCAAGTTTTCAATCTGTAACCTTACTACTTGATGATGATAAATTTATAGTAGATGAATTAAGTGTTGTGGCTTCAGCATCTAGAAAAGAGATTAAGAAATGGAGGGACTGGCAAGATTAATGTCCAAAACACCAATTAAACAAGGATTACAGGAAAAAATTAAGAAAAAAATTCGATATCGTCATATCAAATCTAATAAAGTATAAACAAATGACAAAAAACTAAAGCTATATTTACAATTAGAAATTTAAATTTATTTTCGACACATAGTTGTGTCTTTTTACTGCTTAATTATCTTGTTCGTATTACAATAACATAAAAACGATTTTAAATAACAAAAAAAAAAGTGTAATACCTACGATTTAATTAACGCCGATATCACGATATCATTTTTGTTTCGGTTATTAAAAAAAAAAAAACACTATTCACAGGCAGTTTATAAATTCCTTATTTTTTCTTAATAAATTACCTACTTTTACTAGTACTTGGATTATTGCGACAATTTGTCGATCCTGTTGTTGATGAACTACTACTTTCTTTACTAGTACCTGCACTAGTAATTGATTTAGCAGGTTGTGGAATTATTGTGATTTCATCATTTATTTTCAATGGTTTCATTAATTGATCATTTTTATTACTACTAGATGACGATGATGATGATGAATTTTTTTTATCCATTACACGTCTAGCTACAACACTATGTGCAGAATATACATGATTTTCAAATTGTTTATACATTCCAAATGTTGCTGTACACACTGTACACTTGTATGATAAATGTGCCGGTTTTAATGTCATATTATGATCACGTGCAACATGATTCAATAATTTCCATTGATAAACCTACAAATTAAATCAAAATTATTTGTAAATATCTATAAAATTATTATAATTATTGAATTTACCCTTCCACAAACAGGACAACGGCCAGCATCTTTACTTTTATTAGCAGCATCTTGCATACTAGATGTAACAAGACCATGTGATCCTAATAAATGTCTTTCTAAACCTTGATCAGTGAAAAATCTAAATTGGCACTTTTGGCAGTTCAACGGTGGCCTATTATAAATCATTTTCGGATGTATTTTCACTTTATGTATCCATTGCATATGATTCCTTAATTGTTCTAAATCTTTTATATAACCATCACAGATCTCACATATAACAAATGAATTCTTTGAATTCGTATCACCTGGTTTCGAAGTTATATTTGTATTTGGTGTTGAGGATGATCGAGGTAGTGGTGTAATTGATATACTTGGTTGATGCATAGATTTGTTCTTTGATTGATTCTGTTGCTGCAAAAAAAAAAATAGCAATTACTCTCTTATATTTAATTATTTCGAAATAATAAATCACAAATAAATAGAGCAAGGTAAAATAAATTAGATGTGCTTACATTACGCAATCATACTTACGTTAAAAAAACAAAAACATTTACTGATTATTTACTACAAAAAAGCAGTGTATTAGAAGAGTAAATTATAAATAAAACAATTTATATTCGAATAATGAAACAAATCAAAACAATTGAATTTTAATGTTAATAAATAAGCATAAAATTTAATATGCGATTATAATTAGAGATTAAAAAGGCAAATAATTACAACAGTCATTTTCATTATGGGGCATACCTGAATGGAGACTGTGCTAGAGGCGGAAGATATGTTTGGGACAAAAGCCATATGACCAGGATGGCCTAGCCGTCCACTTAAATCTTGCCCGCCCAACACCTAACACATATTCTAACTTATTTTTAACCACACAATAAAAAGGTACAATTCAACAAGATTTATCTCAATATTTGAAAAACGAAAATAAAAAAATAAATGAACAAGCGTGAAAAAAGCACAATAGAAAAAAATTCAAAGACTTAAAATAGTTAGTTGGGAAAAAAAAAACATCAGGTTGTTCCATTCTACTGAATAGAAATGGACAAACTAATAAAACTGTAGAAAACGTGAAAGAGGAAATAAGATTTTCTATCGTATGAGAAATCTTTGTGGAAGGCAAGCTTTTTGATACAATAAAAATAATGGGAATTGTTATAAAATACAATAGGTAGCTTAAAATTTAACAATTTTTCCCCTTCTATAGCTACAGTTAATCACTTAATTGTAATTGAATAATGGTACAACCTGATATATAGAGAAAAATATATTTTTGAATTTATTTAATTAGTGATAATTTGATGAAAATTGAAAAATATAAACAAACAAACCTGGAACACTTGATTTCCGCTCAATTGATAGTTCGTAGGCACCAAAACGGATCCACCTGACATTGTCTGTTGTTTATATACCATATTTGATGGTTTCATCAATTGTTGTTGTAATGGTTGTTGTGGTTGTCCTTTGATATTCGTACCTAATGATGGTCGTCCTCTGCCCCTGTGTAAAGGATGTTGTGTATTTTGAGAATTTAATAATTGCATTTTTGAAAGGAACTGTAACTGTGATGTTTTCATTGCTTGATATGCTGATACATTTAATCCTTGACGTTGTTTAGGCACTCTTGGTATTTTGGCTGGTGGTTCCCAATCAATTGGTGGTTCTAAATTTTTTTCCGGTTTGAATTTTTTCGTACATGTAGCTAAATGTCTGGATAATTTGCCTTTTTGGTTATCTTCAAATGGACAATTTGGACATTGATGGAAAGCAGGTGCACGTTCTAAACGACCACGAATCGCATGTTCTGCTTCCATATGAAATAAGATATCGTGAGGACTTCTCACCTATAATCATAATAACATAATTATTATAATAACAGTTGAAAATATATAAAAATTTACCTCGTAAGTACAGAAATTGCACTTGTACACGTAATTTTTTGTATGTGGCGTTTCTAAATGATGAGCCATTGCCAAATATGACTCACTTTTAAAATGACAAAATTCACATTTCTTAAATGGTATTTTGAACGGTTCATTATTCTCTTTACTAAATTCAAGATTTTTCATTAATGAATTAATTGTTTTATTTGTTGTAGGATTATGACCACCTTCTCTATCACGTTTACGTTTCTGTTGTTTTAATAGATCCGTTTGGACAAATTCTTGCACTAAATTAAAGCCAATATCAATAAAGAATTTACCTAATGGACTTTCAAAATATGAATATGGTTTCTTATCATCAATATCATCATCTATTTTGAATTCATCATCATCAGATATACTTTTTGTAGTTTTATTATCACTATCATCATTTTTTGAATCTTTATCATCATTTTGATCTCGTTCTTTTTTCAAATTATTCTCAAATTCTTTGAGGAAATCTTTAAAATCGGATACTGGAGGCTTTTCGTATACATAAGGTACAATAAATGAAGGTGCTTCAACAACAAACATGTCATCCGTAAGTGTTGGTAAAACTGGCGCTAAAGATGTTGATGCTGTTGAATTAACTGTACTTTGTTTTATTGAAGTCGATGATATTGATACTGATGCTGATGTATTCATTGGTATAGGAGTTATAGTAGCACGCATATTTGGTGGATACATTCCTTGAGCTGGTAATGCCATTGGTAAAATTGTTGGATACGATTGTGTTTGTGAAGACGATGATGATGATTGATTTTTACCAACTGGAATAGGTCCACGACCTGATAATATTGAATTTGTATCAATTATAACTAAAGTTGGTTCTTTTTTATTACCCGAATGTGAGTTGTTTGATTTAGCTGCAATTTCAACTAAACGTTTTGTATCTTTAACAACAATTGTTGAAGAATTTGTTGTTGTATTATTTAGATTTTTATTATTACGTCTTGATATTTCAATTTTATCATGACTAACAGCTAATGGATCCTGTGGTAAAATTTCTTCAATATCTGATTCTTCAGATGATTGAGGTGTTGATGTATCACGTTCAGTTTCAACATAACTTTTCAATTTATTTAGATTTCGTGTACTACGTCTAGTTGGTAACGGTTTTGTATCATTTTTTTTCTTAATAGGTGTATGATCTAATTCAATAACTTCCAATTCATCTGAATTATGACGTTTTTTATTATTAACAGAACCATTTTCTTTAGATACACAACTTTCTTCTATTATCATTACATCACCATCATCACCACCTGAATCGTTCAATTCAATTGGTTCATCACTAATTTTATTGATACCGTTTTTCAAATTATTTCGCATATCTTCATCTTCATTTCCCTCATCATCTTCTTCATGATTCTCATCACAATCATCTTCATCGTCATCTTCTTCATCTTCATCTTCCTCATCATCCTCATCATCAATAATCTCATGGACTTCTTCTTTATTACACCTATCAATATCATTCTGTTTATTTGTTTTATTATTGGAACAATCATTTTTTTTATCTTCTACTATCTCTTTGTCATTGTCATCACAAATTTTATCAACATCTTCACATTCATCCTTATTATTAACATTATTTTCATTGGATTTACTAGTTTCACAACTATTATTTTCACTATCTACCTCCATAGGTTCTTGTTCATTATTTTTCTCACATTCTTTTCTATTATCAACGGTAATTAATTGGATTTTCTCGTTAATATCCTGACTATTTTCACTATTATTATCTATATCTCCCATATCACCATTGAGAACGATTTCACCTAAACAAAAGTTTGATAAAAGATTAGATTTGAATCAAATGAACAATCATACCTTCGTCTTTAGAATGTACATCATCAATTTCTCCCATTTCTGATACAGCTGCCATATCAAAAACAAGAACCTATAAAGAAAAAAAAAACAACAAATTAAAACTACATTAACAACATACTTCTGATAACAATAGAGGATAAGATTTGAGACAAAATATTATTTAAAACAATTTTCGCTAATTATCGAAGCTTATTTCAATTGTTTATGAAATTTATATAGTTTAGAAAGGATGATAAAAGGGTTGTCATTGATGTTTTTTTTTAATATTTGGAAATATGGATTTTGGTTATATCGTATTGAGTATTAGAAAGTCGCAAATAATTTAAATATTTCTAAATTCGGAAAACTCGAATTTAAGCCCCACTACCTTGATCAAAAGATAACAATGTTGCAATGTTGCCAACAATACACCACCATATGAAAATTCCCCATATACTTTTCTATAGAATAAAACACATAACCTAAATTGACAAATTAAACAAAGTTCAAAATTGTAATCGAAAAATTTACCATAAAATAAGAAGAATCTTCACATTTCCATTAGATTTTAAAAGAAAATTTGAAAAAAAAACAAACTATTCGATAACAATGACCATCTGTAGTAGAACCGCCAATGGTAAATGATGGTGATGATGATGATGATGACGATAGTGATGATTGGGGGGCGCCTCTTTTTCTCTAACAAATCGTAAACACCCGAACCATACGATAATTAACTGACAACCCGCGCTATTTAAATTTGTTGATACACTTTTTAATTTAAATCCAATATCAAATTTGAATATAATTAATTTATGTTTAATTATTATGAATTTTATCAATTAATAGACATTATTGGTGACTACGAAATGCACGTCACTAACCCCTAGCACTGCACTAAACTGCCAATATGGCGTCTAACGGTATGTCACGTGATCAAAAATAGTGACGTCGCTCTCCTCTGTTCCACACGATGTCTTAAAATTTTTTCATTACGTAAGCGCCGGCACAAATTTACAACAATTTCAGTATATCCTATATCGATTATTATGTGCCGTTATTGAGGAATTAACAAAAACGAAAGAAAAAAACACGTTTATGATGGCATTTGCCCAAGAATAATCTGAAGAATTTCAAATATTCAAATTCCCGCCAATCTTCCTATACCATACAAATTGATAACAAATAGTCCAATCTAATAAATAATCAACAAAAGAAACCATCTAGATTCGAAATAAGAACAATTTGTTGGTTTTATGGTAAATGGAATTAGGTCCGCCGTTCTCTTTTTCCCCATCACTGACGATCCTCGTGTTATTGTATTTACTCTTTCGCCGTTAGATAATAAACCAAAATAAAAATCGAATAAAATATTCGATAACGATGAAAATAGACTCTAAAAAAAATAAAATACGACGACAAGAAAGATAAAAATCGGGGGAGTCCAAAAAAAAACAATGGGAAAAATTGTTTCAACAGCCACCCATATACCCCGCCCCAAACACGAAAAGGACAAGACAGACACCCCTCCCCCCTGTTTGAAAATGGTTGAGCCCAAACCTCATTTTGTTCATGTATTACTCCATATCTAATAAATTTTTCTCAACGCAAACCAATGGTCTTTATCATTTTCTGACGCTTTCTAATAAACAAAATTAATTTATATTCTAATAAATTTATAAGAGAATCCTGAAGCAAATCCTTGTCCTCGAACTTAAAAACTTTAAATCTATTTGAAAGATAGAAAAACCGAATTTTATTATTATCCAATAAGGATATTCTAGTTGGAAATTTAATGAAGAAAATGTTTATCCATTATTTAATATCGATTGCCAAACTATTAAAGGACAAGGAACCTTTATAAAACGCATCAATTCAAAAAGAAACCATAACTTACGTCAACTATTTTGGGTACTGTTAGTTATTTTACAGAAGATGAGAAAATTAGTCGTCGTTTTCCTCTTCGTCGAAAGATAGAAGTGTTTTTTTATTCTTCAATTTTTTCGATTTTTTCTTATTTTCGGTATCTTCTTCAACGACTCTTTTTGAACTTTTTTTGGGAGCTTTGAATACAATTCGCGAATTCAAATCGGCTGGAGATTCAGCGGTTTCTGTTAACAGAAAAAAAAAATAGATTAACATAAATAAAACAAAAACTACATATAAATAATTTCTTTAATTAGATTGTATCAAACGCAAAATATGAAAATTGAATGGCAATTTATAGAATTTTGAAAAACGTTTAAATAGCTATAAAAATGACGTTATCCTTTGGGTATTTGAAAAATTTATTTAATCGATGAATGAACACCTGGATTTATAGTTGGAGAAGCAGCCATTCGTATTCAAATGATAACGATTTGAAAATTGGTCTTCTTGAATCAATATCATTTGAATTTTAAAATTTAAAGATCATTATCATTAGCATTAACCACAAAAAAAGGAAATTTATTAGATGGGAA
>JAZBGZ010000088.1:71765-84337 GCA_037414795.1 Stenodera caucasica
ATAGAAATAAAATCGACTCGCCAACTTGATCTAGGAGAATCAAGCTTTTTTGAGTGAAAACAACGTAATAAAACGCCCTTGAACGTGTATGAGAGGGCCGAAAAATCATCAAATTCTCAAAAGAACCAAAAATTCGAAAATAAACCCCAAAAAAATATTCTCGTTCTTCAACAGGGCAGCTCTTCGAGTTTATGACTGAACGCCCTTAATTTTTTGAGTCTCTCAATTATGACTTTTTGTAAAGACATTTCCGCCCTGCTCTCCGCAAATTCTAAGGGCAGATCTACAACAATATCTATTCTTCAGTTGTGCAAAATGACTCTTAGCAGGTGCTGGATTATTCTTATTATTGTTACATTTGCTCCCTTTAAATTGGATCAGGTATATTAAAGAGTGATAAAATTTAAAAGGATATTTCGACTTAAGTCAGAATTATGGATGACTTTACGTAAAATAACAGTAGAAACAACTACAATTGCGATTTCTATTGGACAATTGTTGCATCACTAATTGGACTTTATTTCCAGATAAAATTGGTGTTCAACCGAAAAACCCTTAATTTAATTCAGTTAATTAACGTAATGATAGTAGTTAACCCATTGCGGAGTCATTAGGCCCTTTTCATGATTTTCAATATCAAATGACACTATACTTATATGTCTCTTTATTTTAGGAACCGTAGTTTGAAAAACATTTTTGAATCTCAACAAAAAATTACGTTTTTTTCAAAAAAATTTCAGACAGTAGGGCAATTAACGTTGT
The DNA here is from genome assembly GCA_037414795.1 of Stenodera caucasica. NCBI lineage: Eukaryota > Metazoa > Arthropoda > Insecta > Coleoptera > Meloidae > Stenodera > Stenodera caucasica. Next base: position 72,528 of record JAZBGZ010000088.1, read on the forward strand.
GAAAACTTGAAAATGACATAAGCAATCAAGCATTCAAGGGATGATGGTTGAATTGTATCACAATTTCAGGAAAAAAGGGCATTATCGATTTATTATTATATCTACTGTATTTCCAATTGTCAGAATTCAAAATTATATCAATATTAATAATTAATATTTATTATCAAATTTTGGAGAATATTTAAAAATTGAGGAAAAAAATCAGATAAACTTTATAGATGAAACAACAATATTTTATCGAGCATTCGGGAGCAGAGCAAAATACCGTTTCGTATATATTATATATATAATAGACCAAACCATTTTCACGAAAAAGGGGAGTAAGCATCCTTTCCAAAGTCTTATTACCACAAGCTAAAATGGTCACGTGTACAATAATAAAAAAAAAATAATCACCATCTCTTTCTATACATTGTGGATAATCATCAATCTATCTTTGTTAGAAATGAGTTGACGTATAGTAAAATCTATAATGAAAATCCTATAGTAACAAAAAAAAAAGCATTGGCAACCTTTCCCCTCCTAAAATGGACAGTAGTGATCAATTAAATCCTGACAAAAATAAAACGAAAATCATTTTTAATTATTGAAAACAAATTTATCATTATTTTGATTTTAGTTTTGAATTTTTGTATTTGGCGCGTATTTGTTTTGGCGCCAAAATATTGGTGCTCATGGGAATTTGCGCGACATTAGCTAATAACAGGACGCCATCTCGATGACTATCATCAAAATTAATTATTGTTAGCGTGAATTTTCATCAATTATGATTAATTCGTGATTTATCATATCGAAAATAGTGATTTTATGTGAATTTATTTGTAATAGACTCGCCTTTTTCCACTCGTTGTTTTTCACGTTGTGCCTCTTCAGCTGTCAGATCGCCTTCGTTCAATACGACAACAGTGGGCTGTTCTTCTTCACCGTCCGATAAATCTTCAGCTGGGCCTAAATTTTCACGCTAAAATCCGTAATTGTGTTCATAAGAAAAATCGAACATGAAAGAGGTTAAGTTGTAAAAAATTATAATATAACCTACTTTCGTGTCAATAGTAGGGCCCTCCTTATAACCAGCTTGTTGTTTGATTTTTTTCAAAAAACTCGGCTCTTGTGGTTTTATATATGATACATTCTTTTTTGACATTGCGTCATTGAAATGACGATATTTCTTTTATTATTATATATTCCAATTAATAAATAATAATGTAATAATCACAATACATACAAACAGATATACAACGATATCAACCACTTTTTAGACGAAATAACAGTGGGGCCACCACAGCAAAAACAAGAGAGAGATAGCCTGATAAATTAAAACAGGCTAGAACCATGTATATTATATACTATAAAGTATATAAATATTATGTACGACTATATAACTATATAAGTTACAGCTATGTGTTTCAGAAGTTTCTTTTCTATATGCCCTTCTCTTTAGTATCTATCCCGAATTATTTTTACTCTATGCTACATAATAATAATAATGGTAATAATAATACTAATAATAATGATAATAATGATAGGGACGCATGGGAAAAATTATTGTTTGCTACAAATATTTTGGATAGATGAACGAAAACTAACGGGGAAAACCGCACAATTTCCGCTATTTTATTATAACTTTAATTAGTTTAAAAACTTGTCATCAATAAATTTCGTTAGAAGTTCCAAAATTTTCGACGATTTCGTTTTTTTTTTTACAATGCAATCAAAAAATATAGTCTAGTCAATAATTTAGAAGAGTGATTTTGGTAGTCAAATTACGTCACTTATTATTACAAAATCTCGAATATTGAACTGTTCCATTTTGATAGTAATCGGGGAAATTTTAGGTATTGAAAAATCAATAATTTCTCTATTTTGATAAGTTCTATTAGTTGAAGCGGGCTAAATAGAACAATTATAGGGCGAATATCGATCCCTTTTTTTTGTACCATTGCTGCATCTACGTGGAGTTAATTTAGGGCTTCTGATTCTAAGGGATCCACCAATGACGGAGACAACCGACTTAACCTAAAATTTATTCGATAATTAATGAAGACTATAGGGGTTGAATAATTTCAAAGCCGGCTATGTTTATTTGTTGTTTGATTGGAGGCTCAATTCGAATGTAATAAAATTCAAAAAACAACAATTTATTTAATATAAAAATCGACCAGATACAAAATAATTATTTCCAATAGTTTAAAGAAAACTTGACAAACTGTAAATAAAACAAATCATCAACGTAAATTATTGTCAAATTCGTTCATTCTGATAGAATTGAAGAAATTAGATAATCAGAAAAGCAGTAAAAATCACATATTTGTTGAACTTAAATTTGAAACAAAATCTTTGGTTTCTAGCACGTCTTTTTTGACGGATTAAAATATTCGTCATTCAAATTATATTGGTAAATATCACATTAATTCAACAAATAAAACAGTGAAATTATGCAATAATCGAACAAATTCGACTCCAATTCTGTATAATTTAGAATTGGTCAAGTTGAACTCGATTCACTATAATTTTAATCCTGTGGATATCGGGTGATCCAAATTATTTTAGCCAGCCGTTTAGAAATAATTCGATCACCCCTATATATATTTACATAAATTATATAAAATTGTGTATAATGGAATAAAATTTATTCACAATCAATAGTGCTAAATGTGATAAAATTGTTAGTAGTTCTCTCTACGGATTAGCGGGGTTTCTTCGTTATCAATTGTTTTTTTTCTGTTCAATATACGTATAAAAAACCGATTAAAGCCACATTGGATGTTGATTAATCTACAAAAAATATTAAGGCCTCTATTTCGGATCGTGAGGCGGAATCTTCTATATTTGTCGATTTTTATAATCGTGTTGCTTCCGAACTAGTTGAAACAACATTCTTTGCAGACGATTTCCGCGAAGCAACACTACTATAATAGCCGAAATTTGGATCAATTGGACTAACACTGAGACTTTGTTGGGGACTTTGCAGAAATCTACCCTTAATATCCTTATTATCGAGGGATGGTGTCGATGTTGTGTCCAAACATTCACATGAAATACTCGAATCCGATAATGTTTCATTTGAATATTTCGGCAATGATAATAAACTTTCCGTCGATTTGGTCGGTTGGAAATAACGACGATGAGTATGCGGTGTATATTGGGGTTGATTTAAATTGTTTGTTGGATGTTTATCGATACGGATATATTGAGTGCCTTGTGATTTTTTTGTTTTTGTTTTTACGGATGTGTCTAGATAGCCGTAGCCGAAACCATAGCCGCCGATTGCTTTCGTTGCTAAATTATCCCAAGATTTCGGTTTGACAGCCGAATATTGAATATAAACCGGTTCTTGATTGTAATTTTGTTGCTGATAGCGTTGCTGTTGGTCGTGCTTCGATTTGATGCTCAATTGTCGCGAAGCACTCTCACAAGAACCGTCCCAATATAAAGTATCCGTACTTAATGACGTTGTATAACTGGCCGAACTTTCGCCCATTGTTGTCGGCGCTACTGCACTTAAGTCGCTTGAAGTGCACGAATGTAAACTGCATTGACTCACTAAACCGGCGCCTAAATGGAAATAACGACGTGGAGCCGAATAATTTTGGATGTTTTGCGGGGTTTGAGTGATTTGTGAGTGTGGACGAACTCTTTGCTGTTGTTGTTGTTGTTGTTGGGGGTCGGTTTGGGTCTCCTCAGTCTTCGAATCTCTTTTCCTGTGGTCTTTGTGATTACGGGAACGTCTCCGACTGGATGGCACACAATGCGGATCACAGCAAGGACTCGCTAAATCGTACGCTTCCAAACTCGTGTTATCAGCCCCATTACTTGTTTGTATACACGGATTACAGAGATGGCCCGCATTATGACAACTTTGAGTCTTTTTCGTTTTTTCGATACTATTATTTATATTTGTTTGATTGTTGCGATTTTTGTTTTGTGGTAAATCACATGGTGTTTTGACGATAAAATGGGGTTGATCACCGCGATAACGGGACGGTTCAAATGTCAATAAATATTCACCACTACTACTATTGACTGGTTGTAACATGTAGCGATAATGCGGATCTAAATATTGATAAGCGAATATTAATGGCGGCTGTTGTTGTTGTTGTTGTTGTTGTTGTTGTTGTTGTTGTTGTTGCTGTTGTTTTTGTTGAGTTTTCGCTACATCTTCAGTTGACACCGTCGGACGACAATACGAATATGTTGTTTGTGGTGTTTGTGGATCGTAATTATTGATTTGTGAGGCCTTTTTTCGTGCTGGTAAACTATGCGTTTTCCATTTACCTTCCAATAATTGACGTTCACGCACGCATAATTTCTCCAATTCGGCCATTTTACTCTGCAAAATGCGCTGTAATTGAATATATCGCATGTGCAATTCGACCTAGAAATCAAAACGTAGGTAAATCAATCATCTATCAATACAGATCTCTATCCCCGAATTGTTGGAGATTTGGTTGGGGATAGAGACGATATTCGAATTGGGCTTACTTTACGGACGCAATCTTCGAACAAAACCACCATCCTCATGCGAGTATCGCAGTTTTTGATGAAATTCACCAACGTCTTATGGTCGGCCTTCTCCATATCGATACCATTGATCGATAAGATAACGTCACCTTCTCGCATGCCGGCTCGATAAGCCGGACCATCATAGTCCACATAGTCCACATAAGTGATCATTTCGATTTCTTGTTCTTTTTTGTAGTGGATCCCGTAACTTTGTAGGGTGAAACCGTACGAACCGTTCTTCTTTTCCACGATGATCGTGCGTCGACGACGATCCTCTTCCGGTTTAGTGACGGTCACCCGGTCCGATTGGACCCGTTCCAAAATTTGCGACTACAATCAAAACAATATTTTATTGGAATATTTCATTAATTAAACAACCAGTTTTCGATCACCTGTGAATTGATAATTTGCGCGATATTTGCTGATTTCAGCGATTTTTGCGACATTGCAATCAAAATAATTGTGGTCGAATAATTTAAAAAGCTTTTAATACATTTAAATTATTATCTAATGACCTAATAACACGATAATTGTTATTTCGATAAATTAGAAGTCGAAAATTGAATATTGAGACACAGTTCACTTCGGAGGATCGTCACCAATTATCGATAAATTTCGAATAATAATTACTGAATTTGATTGTTTATTTTCCGTATAAGTATTTCCGGCAATTTGGTGCCTTATTCGGCGAAATATTTCCGCTTTTATCGACTAAATTCGAATATCATTGTATCGAATCTTTATTAAATAGAATAATAATAATAACAAAATTTGTAATGTAAATAATAATTAGCCAATAATTATTACAAAAGTCGTTTATTTATTGCTAGAACGAAATGACATTGACTTACTGAGCTCGCGATAATCTTTACATTTTTTTTTTTTAAAAATTTCCAATTCGACTAAACAAAGGAAAATAATATTGATGAGGGAAATTCGCCGCAATGACTCATGAATACCTAATTCGACAGTCGTCAATAATTAATGAATAATTCTCGTCATTTACAATGATCATTAATTAATAATTAATGAATTTCCTTACCGGTGATGAGGTGCAATCATCACTATTGTGTTCGATCTGTAACTGTGTTTGACTTGACTGTTGTCGTCTCATTTTCTTGTAATTTTCCAATTCCGTTTCCTCCCTCAGTTAGACACCATATCGGCCGTCACAGATAACGAATGCAACCCTCTCAATTCCGACTAGAACTGAACACCATATTTTCCCCGTCATTCTCCCCTCGTAGACAACAACTGTTCGATAATCCACACATACCCTAGTAGATACTGGATCGGTTTTACTATAAAGTTGACGCTAATCGTCGCGACGCTAGTGCTGCCATGTTTCACTACACATAAAACTGATATTTAGTTGGATGTATATGTGTTATTTGGATATACATAGAGGCAAATCGGCGTCAGCGCATTTCAAAAATTTCTGTCTATTTTTATGAAAACGAGCGCAAAGTGCATCTCTATCGGACAATTAAATCGAAAATAGAAAAAAATTGGAATGTCCATTTTGTTCAGTTGTTTATTGCTACGTGGTGAATGATAATAATTGTCGATTTCCTTGGACTGGTGACGCGTCCTATTTAAAAAAAAATTATTAAAAATTTAAACCATTATAATTAGTTTTGGTTCAATAAGAAATGTCATGGCCGCCTTTCTTGAAGGATCTCTTTTTTGTCTCCTCTTATTGTTAAAAATCGAAATTTCGTATTACTAAAAGGCACCTGGCCAGAAAGTCATTATTGATGTCTTTATTACTCTCAACATCTGCCTTGTTTATCCGAAAAAACATTTAAAGCCCTATTTTTAAATCTCAAACTATTTATAATCTTCCAGTTGAAGGGGACAATTTTACTGGGATTCAGCGTGCATCGTGAGTGATTCCATAATTTTACTACTAATATCAATAAAGATAAAATATTTTGAGTAGTAAAAACGAAATTTATGGTAATATGGCTACAAAAAGCGATTTTTTTTGTAAATAAATAATAAATAGAACGAGCCGCTGCTGGTGATGTCGTCATGACGGCCGTCCAATCGAAATTCACCGTTTCTTTGACAATCGCCAAATCACCCTAACCTCACATTTTTGAACTGTCTCGATGAATGTGACGAATTAATCTGGCGAAATGACCACGAACAAGCTGAATCGGTACGAGAAAATCGAATTTTTGGGCGAGGGTCAATTCGCTACCGTTTATAAAGCACGCGATGTGGAAACTGATACAATAGTTGCGGTGAAAAAAATCAAAATGGGCAGCCGTCAAGACGCCCAAGACGGTATTAATCGTACAGCTTTACGTGAAATCAAATTACTTCAAGAGTTACACCACAAGAATTTGATTGGTTTATTGGATGTTTTCGGTCATATGTCGAATGTATCGCTGGTGTTCGATTTTATGGATACAGATTTAGAAGTTATAATCAAAGATAACACCATTATTTTAACAACAGCAAATATCAAAGCCTACATGATACAGACTTTACAAGGTTTAGAATACTTACATTTGAATTGGATATTGCATCGTGATTTGAAACCTAATAATTTACTTGTTAATGCTAATGGTGTACTGAAAATTGGTGATTTTGGTTTAGCGAAATTGTACGGCTCACCAAATCGCATCAATACCCATCAAGTTGTGACGCGATGGTATCGTTCGCCTGAACTTCTATTTGGGGCCAAGCAATACAGCATCTGTATCGATATGTGGGCGGTTGGCTGTATTTTAGCTGAATTGTTATTGAGAGTGCCTCTATTTCCTGGTGAATCTGATTTGGATCAGTTAACGAAAATATTCGGTGTGTTTGGAAATCCAACTGAAGACAACTGGCCAGGATTGAAAACTCTCTCGGATTATGTCGAATTCAAGCCGTTCACGCCGATACCGCTCAAGAATATTTTCACAGCAGCCGGTGATGATCTGCTCGATGTTATCAGCGGTTTATTAGTTTTAGATCCGAATAAACGGACGCCGTGTAGTGAGTGTTTGAAAATGCCGTTTTTTAGCAACAAACCCGCACCTACAGTCGGCTCAAAACTGCCACTACCTCAGAATATCCGTAAAAGTAGAGAAACCGAACGGCCTTCGCTCAAGAGGAAATTATTAGATTCAGCTGATGGTGGTACCTTATCTAAACGTTTATTTTTTTGATAATTTCAACTATTTTATAAGGAATTTTGTAATTAAATACTATTTTATGAAAAAATTGTTTTATTGTGAAACATCGCCTGTACATGGTCCTAATAATCGAAATTATACTCAAAATATGACGAATCGAAATTCTGAACGCGAATATAACCATCTTCACCGCCCGAACTGTAACTTTTCCCATCTGGATGGAAAGCGACACTATTTATTGGACCGAAATGACCTTTAACGCGTCCAAACTCCTCTTCGAATACCATATGGAAGAATCTCGCGTCGAATTTACCAACGCGAGCCGATGTTGTCGTTACGTCCATCGCTTCTTGACCACCACCAACGACGACATGCTCGAAAATCGGACTAATAGCGGCCGAATTGACAGGTCTTTCTGTTTTGTAAGTTTTCAATAACAATAAATCGTCAGCATCAAATAATTTTGCTGTATGATCTTTTGATGCTGTAACGAACATAGTCCCATCTTTATTCCATTGCATATCATTGATGCTATTCTCATGTTCTTTTGTAGAATTCAATTGTTTGCCAGTCTAAAAATATAAGAAGAAATTTCAGCTTTTCAAATAATTATCGATAATTGATAAATACTTTCAAATCCCACTGGATAATTTCGCCATTTTCATGACCAGTTATAATATTCTCATCTAGATTATCCCATAGAATCGATGTAACTCTTGCCCCTTTTATCGGTATCCTTAAAATAGCATCAGCTTGCGACATATTCTCATCAACATTTCGAACATCAATAATGAAAATTTCACACTGATGTCCCATAGCTTTATCAGTTGAATAGACTGCCATATTTCCGGAATAACTAAATAAACATGTACGTACTGATGAGTTGGTTGATATATTTCCAGTTTCACGACCACTTTCACAATCCCATACTTTCAATGTATTATCACCGGCGCCTGATAGAAATTTCGTTGTTGTCCAATCAACGTCAATACACCAAACGGCCCCTTGATGGCCGTTAAACGTACCCAAACGTTCACCATTTAGTGAGTACCAAACGTCTGGTTTATTATCTTTCGAAGAGGAAAATAATAAATCACCTTCACGATTGTATTTGATTTGTGTGATAGCACGTTCGTGTCCGTGGAGTAGAAGAGGTTTCTGAAAACAACAAAAGTTGGAAAAATTGAGATTTTAAGGTTAGCTCTCAACTACACAATATGGATGTAAAGTTTGCGTACTTATACATAATATGTTTTAAATAACAAAATATTGATTTTATATTGAGAATATACTCACCATTTTTTTTAATAAATTGGTCAATGCTTCTTATTATTTAATAAATTATATTACACGCCTTTTTGTAGGCGAGATTTGAGGTTAAAGATGATCGATTTTGACATTTCAGTGAGCAATTGTTTTATTTATAAAGGTAGCTCTTTAAACAACCTTAGCAACATAAAAATATAAATAAAGAAGAACTACGTTTTTTTCAATATTTATATTGTTAATTTTGGAATTACATTAGTCGATATTAATATTGGTGATCTTATTCTATCGAAATATCATTTTTAATGATAAAATATTTTGAAGTTTCCAATGACCAAGAGCCACTGCCATAGACTAAGAGGAGGACTCGATCTCTAAGTTGTATTGTCAATTTTTTTGGCGCCAATTTTAAAATGTGTTCACCTAAAATCAGAATTTTTAATGGAAGGTTTCATAAATAATTAAAAAGATAAGATCAAGAGAGATTTTTATTTAAACCAAGACAGTGGAACAAAAGAATTTCAATCAACAGTAAGGGATGTTAAAAAATATACATATGCCTAGGCACTGTTCATCATGAGGGTAGAAGAACGCTAAATAAAAAATAGTAGAAATGTGCTTATATGATAATTTAGTCACAATCTATAATCACAGAAGTTATAGTTGCAAATCAAATTGAAAACGAATCAAATGTACAAAATAATAATAATAATAATAGTAATGAAAACAAAAAACCTAAAATATTGGTCATATATATTATATTCCATATGAAAACTATTTTGTACTTTTAAACTGTACAATTACAAAAAAAAACACGGTTCAAACATAATAAATAAAATTCAAATTTAAACCCTTTCAATTATCAAATATCACGTACAGTTTTCAATTTTCAAGCTAATATTTAAACAAAAACGAGAAACAAACCTTCATTATTATTATTTTTTGTGTTGTTTTTATAAACTTGAAGGGCAAGGGATATATAAGTATATACATATATATTTTATGTTTTTCGATGAATACACTTTTACATTTGGTTTAAGTTCTGATTGCATTAACAGGCACAATAAAGTAACTAATATTCCTAAGTTGCAAATTGGGATTGGTTTATATCACAATACTGAACAGATTTTGTGCATAAATCAAAAAGAAAACAAAAAATTTTACTATAATAAGTAATGCACAAAATCTATTTCAATTTATAATAATTCTCTTTAATTAATCAAGTTTTTTTGTTAATTTTTTTTTTTAATTACTTGATATTGCACACTTTGCAAAGAGATCAGCCGCCAAACTCACATAAATACTAAGCAACAAGCAAATTTTTAATTTATAAACACGCTTTTTTTCAATTATTATTATTTCTTTTCAATTAATACTATAAAACCCTGAATTCGTTTTACAATGAAAAAGAATTAAGGAGAATAATTAATCTCTTCACAAAGGCATCTTTGCTACAAATTACGTGATAAAAAGTATAATAAATATGTTTTGTTTATTAACAAATTCTAGATCTGTCAGTATATTGCTAGTTGAATAATCTTTTTAAAAAATTATGAAATGTATTTGGTTTTATTTTTTTGTTTACTGTAATAATTTGTTGATTACAAAACACTTAACCATATTTTTTTTTTAATGTATTTAAGTTCCCATTTGATATGTAAAGGGATTGTTAAAACATCATTATTCATTTAATTGAGATGACATTAAATTTTGTTGATTAACCATAATATTGTTGCCTTCATTTAAATATGATGAACTAAAGATAATACAAACATGTAACTAGATAATTTTACAATAAACTAATCACAATAATATTGATAATAATAATAATAGTAATAAAGAATTCTATTAAAGGAATAGTGACGAAGTGATTACCCCAATTTTTGTTTAATTTTCATTAGTTTTTAAGAATAAAATTAAACTCACTTGGACGGTTCTGTGACAGGCTTATCAACTTCTTGACTTTTACAATGATCACCTTCACCAACAATATCCTTCTTATCATCTATACTTATACTACATTCATTTGATTCTTGAGCAACTTTATCAATACTGTTATCGTTATTTGTTATATCTTTGGGAATATTTTGTTCATTATTTTTTGGATCAATTTCAATACTTTCAAGTTTCAAATCATTCTCTACAATATTCGATTTCTTGTTAATTTTATCATTTTTAAATGCATTAGTAAAATTAGCTTCAAATGATACTGAACTAAAATCAGCCCAATCACTAGTATTTATTGTTGTTGTATTTTCAGATTGTTGTTTAACACTCCATGGATCCTCGGCATCATTAATTGGTTCAATTGATGAATCGGTGGCTTTTGGTGATGACCAAGCTAAAAATTTTCAATATCACTAAACAAATTGAATCAATATAAAAATTAATTTACGATCAATATCCATTTGTATAACTGGTGAAGAATCATCATCACTATCACTACTATTATAAACATTATCATCTTGATCTTCTTTTTCTATAACTGTTTGAAATGTATGATCTTGATCTTCAAATATTTGATCATCTGAATCATCTAATGTATTTATATTACGAGCACATATTTGCTTAAATAATTCATGTTGTTGCTGTAAATCATTACCATCGCTTAGAGAAAAACTCGTATCAGTCCTGTTCTCAATTGTTCTATAATTGAATTAAAATTCATCAATTCACATCAAAAATCAAAATTAATTATACATACTGTAAAGTATCATCGCCATCATTAGTTGTATCATCATTAAATCCGGGATAATCTAAACATAATGTGTTCAAAAATTGAGCTTGATAAGCTGAAAACATGCCTTGATCTTGAGAAAAGGCAACATCACCATATTCTTCATTCTCTTCATTTGAATTATTTGGATAACAGCCACCCTAAAATTTTCATAAAAAAAAGCAATAAAATAA
>JAZBGZ010000088.1:84431-96315 GCA_037414795.1 Stenodera caucasica
TCGGGCATATTATCTTTGAAAAATTGCCCTAATGACGTATTTGAACACAATTCAACTATTTTATTAATTAAGCTTATCAAATGACCCATATAACCTCGTCTAATACCATTATGTTCTTTCCTAGAAATAATCAATATTTATTAATTAAAATTAAGATTATTAAATAAAATAACTTACTGTTGTTCATCGTTGTCTTTCCAAGCTTTCAAAATCTGATCTACTATATTACAATCTACTAATAACTATAAGAGAATAATTATAATTAATTATAAAATTAATGAAAAATTTGAATTACATACATGTTTAGTTAAGGCATTTTGATTTTCACCGTCCTTATCTGTATCGTGTGTTTTTAATCCAAAAACAAGGCAGTTTTCTACTTGTGTATGTAAAAAATTATTCCATTTATAATTAAAAAATAAATTCAATACTACTGGAAATGTTCCTAATTCAACAATTTTATTTAATAATTTACTATTATTGGACGATATGATTGCAGCAAATAATTTTGTTACTTGAATTCTAGTATTGCCCAATGGTGGATCTAATGTACCTAATGTTGTTCTAATTGGTGTTTTCTATTAATTGAAAACAATTAATTTATAATTAAATATTATTAAATAATGAAATTATTACTTTTGGTGGATTTAGTAGAAGATCATGAAATTTCTTTAAATATCCTTCAAAGGCTGTTGTTGTTGATTGTACAACACGTTCGCGATTTTCAATATCGATAGCTTCATCATTTATATTGGAATTGTACGGTATTTGTGTGTTGATTTTTGGAATGCTACAAATATTCAACTCAATATTTGTTCAATTATTTCAAATTATAATTTACCTAGATTGATAATTATCTAGAAGTGCTAGAAGTACTTGTATGCCGCCAACAATAGCACTTTCGCATTTATCATCTTCAAAAATATTATCCAACATCAAAATAATTGTGTCGGTTCTATAATTGGAGATATTAATTATTTTATTAATAATAAAATAATTGATTGTTCTTACGATTCTAGTGTTTTAAGTAATGGATCAGGATCTACACGTTCAGTTGCATTTCTTTGTGTATCTCTCGCTACTCTAATAAAATCACACAATAATTGAGCAACATTATAATGCCTCTCTTTATCAACTTTCGAATTCAATAAACAAACCAATGATTGCATTATATTTTGACTATCAAGCCACTAAAACAATTATTTATTATAAAAAAAATAATCTAAAGAAAATTAATGAAAAAATTTACGTTCAATATGTTTTGTCTCATTTCGTTATTATCAACTTGTGTCATTAATTTGAGCATGAGATCCATAATTGCAGAAGTGCCTAAATGCTTGAGCAGTAATGATATAAAGGTGTCCTTTGCTTTTAGAAAATCTAAAACCTGTAAGCAAGTCAACTGATAGGACAACCAATTCTGGTAATGGATGGAAGTTTTTAGGATGTCATCAATAAAAGGAGTTCAATGTAAATAGGATAATTGCGGAAAAAGGAGAAAAAATTATGTTATACTTTGTACACTAATTATCTACAATTATTAATGTTCTCCCAGAGCCATTATTAACTATTATTTCTTTCTATTTTATAAAAATTAATATTCTTCAAATAATCGCATACCTGCTCAGTCTTTTTTGTAATAAGTGCACCCAATATTCGACTAAAGTAGGAAGCCAATAATGGATTTAATGGTGGTTCACATTCCAAAAAATTATACAATTTATCAAGTAATGTTTTATCACTAGCCAATCGTTCATTAATAGCAGGAACATCAGATGTAAGTAACTCACAGGCTATATTAGGATATTTAAACCTAATACGTTCATCTATATCATTTGATGGTACTCTAGTTGTTAAAATTATTAATTCATCGATCATTTCCGGTTTCAGCAAGCTATAAATGAAAAATTAAACAAAAATTGTAATCAAATATAGAATTTCAGTATAAAACTATTTTTAGGTTATATCGTTTATATTTAGAATAGTAATAACTTACAAATCTATTAAATTCTTGCTTTGTGCTTTACATTGACTAATGATATCTTCAGCATCTAGAACTTCTTGTAGAGTGACATCCTGTAAGGTTATCAATGATTTTTGTTAGTATATAATTAAATTTCAATTTTCGATGACGTAACAACGTAATTTACCTCTTTTATAAGCAAAGCCTCTAATTCTGAGGATGAACTATTATTATATTTCCAATACATTGTTACTGGAAAACAAAACATAGAATTAATCTATTTATTTTGAAAGAATTGCCTAAAATAAAATTGACAATATTTCTCCGTTTCGTCGACGTTGATGTGTCGATTTTTCTAAACCAGAAAAAAGGGAAAAACGTTAAACATTAGTGATGTTGATTTGATTACACATAAATAACTAGTAACGTCACGATTTATACCTTTTTGTTCTTCTATTCCTTTGAAGTTTTTTTTTTAAACAAGTCGTTGGGTTAGGTTCATCTGAAATGACCTTTGTTATCTTGATTTAATGGAATTTCACAATTTATACATAAACATTTATTAATACTTAATAACATATCACAAATTTCATAATTAATTTAAGTAAAGAAAGTCAATGATAGTGCGCAATTTATAATTAGAAAAAACTTATGTTGGAAATACTTTGTTACGATGATAAAAATGACCACCATAATCCCACAATGCACTTGTTGAATGAATTTGAAAATTTTGACAGATGAGGCGCTAAATTCAAATTTATAACCCGCAATTCTTAAAGGAAATAATAATAATAAAGAAAATCAGCAACAAATATTTATTTATTAATCGTCAATATTTACAAATTCATGATTTTCATCGACTTGCTTTAGATTACACGCAACACGAAAAAAAACTACACAAATAACAAGAAGTCTTTAATATTTTATAATTTTATTTGCAGCTCCAGAATTTGGTATAATTAGTTGTGATGGTCCTGTATAATATCGAATCAACAGACTAGCACCACGTTTTAATTGATGACGATGGGACAAATCGCTCCAACAATCAACCCATGATACATAATGGGCCATACAAGGCGGTGAACCGGCCATTAATCCCGAATTGCTTACAGCCATACAATGGGAAACGACTTGAAATGGATACATTATTGAAGAGCATATAAGCTGTAAAGCAATTTGTATAGTAAACCTTATATTCAATTATTGTTATTCACTCACCCCTAATACTGTAGACGTGTACACTTGCAATTCTTTATCTTCAATTACATACTTATTAACAATGTAGACTAAACCGCCTGTCATTATAACAGTGAACAGATCACCTAACAAACGCGGTACTAAACCACTAAAAAATCCAGAAATACCATTTTGACGGTAAATTTCCGCAGTTGAACTAAATATGCCCCTATAATTCGAATTAATTCCATAATTATAAAACATTTCTTCCTCAAATATACTTACACGTATTTAGTTTCTTTTCCAACAAATTGGCTCATAATTCGTATTGTGATAACATGAAATGGATGACTTACAATAATGGCAGTGGCACGTGTAATTAATTCAATTTTAAGTGTTTTCAAAAATTTCCGTTTTCTAAAAATTGATCATTTGAAATTGAAAATGATTTTTAATTAGATAGAATCACACTTATTTTCTTCCGTTTCTTCTTCTTCATCCTCTTCTGGCTCTTCAACTCTAAGAACGAAGTAGTCCAGCATTCGTTGTGCAGCGATCATACTAATTAAATTTCCACAAATTTTCGGACCTAAACCTCTATAACAACCAGTGAATCCGTCAACTGTTTTTATATGATGTACTATAAAGAGAAATATATTTTAAAACAAATATGATTATCGTTTAGATTTTGTTGTACCGTATTGGAAAATATTCGGTAATTTTAAAGCCGGTCTTCCGAATAGTGTTTTTGCTGGTTGTGGTGCTAATGGTTCATGACCGATCTGTAAATTATTATTCAAAATTTCTGTAAATAATCAAATAATCTATAAACTTAACCTGTATTAGAACTTTGGCATACTCAAACGGGTGTGATAGTGTATTTGAAAGCATTTTCAATCCAAAATTGGACAATTTATATTCAACATTCTTTTCTTCTCTCATATTTGTTCAAGAATTTTTTTTATGATTTAATTTTTAAACAAAAATAACACTTAAAAGTGATCAGAAGTAAATTGTAAAAAAAGGGGTAAAATAATTTGACGTTAGATCACTAGATATCGTTTTTTGTTTGTTGTTACTATAGTCACGATAAATGATGCAATTAGCTGGATCAAGCTTTTGGAGTAAAGATGGCTACCATCGAACGCTATTGGTTTTGTAAGATCCAAGTTTCACAACATCGAAACTTATTAAAAATTAGGAGAAATACTCCCAAATTAAAAATATATTGATTTAAATAATCAATAATTAGTTTAACTTTTATTTAATGCTATTGTTCGAGATTGAAATAAAGTAGTCCTAATTTTCCCTCTTTTTTTATTGGATTAAGTATGGCAGATATTCCATCAACTTTAGTTATGGTAACCTTTATTTGTCATAGGCGTAACAAACAGACCAGGATTAAAAGTAACGAAACTGATTTGACTTTAAAATATTTTTTATTATTCAATTTTAGTCTAATAATGCAACTTAAATAAATATCGATTATTTTTATAAAATTTCGAGATAAACTCAACTGAATTTATCAATAAATAAATAAAGTTAAATTATAAAATTTACAATAAGAACGAGACTATTTTAGTGTGAATTTGCTTCAAATTATAAGGATTTGTATAAAAGTTGTGCAGTAAAACTCGCTCAAAATGTATACAATTATCAATTATGAAAACAAAAATTCTTATTTCAATTTAAATCGGACAATAAATCCGAGTCCAACATTGTTTTCTCAATAATTACAAAGTGTTACTATGTAGTAAATCACAGCCAGCACTTTTAAAAAATGACAAAAAAAACCCCACTAAATTTCCGCTTAGGAACATAAAAACAATTTCAATAAAAATGCCATTCAATTTTTATAATCGAATTGAATAAATAAGAGCGTATTTTACTGGGAGTAATAATTATGTAAATTCAATTAATTTAAATTAAAGTGCACTGACTTAATTTATAATTACAATACCTATTCTTTGATAAAAACCCTGTTCTACAATTAATTAATCAATCAATCAATAAAAAAACTCATTCTTCTTATTTTAATATCAATAAAAATACTAATAAAAATATTGGAATTATTTTTGATTAAAAGTTTCATGTATAAGCACTGATTATATCTTCGATTGCGGCTTTAGAGCCGAAAATTAAAGCTAAAATACCTGTTACCACAACTATAATATGTTTGAGAATTTTCCAATTAAACGGCCCAAAACCTTTATCCCAGAATGTTATTATTTCAATAACAACTGGGAATATTAAGCCAAGAAATGAGAAGCAGAATGCACCGATTAATGAGACAAATGGTATAATTTGTGGTACACCAATTGCAATTAATACACAAACAACTGTCATGATAGTTCTCATTAAATAATTAGCTAAACGTTGCCGTTTCGCATAACGTTCTTTAATTTTATTCCAGGCAATTTCGATACAAACATAGAATTGTAGACCGAATGTACAAAAGACCGCTAAACCTATCAAGATGTTGACAGCTTGAGCCGCACTAAAAATAAACAAATTTCATCATTAAATTAAAATATCAATATTGTAACTTACTAAGCGTCCGATGGTAGATTTAGTGTGATCGAGCCTTTAGTTTCCGGTCCATATTTCAAATAACCGATAAAGCCCAAAATGATGTAGATTAAAGTAACGCCGCTCATGCCTCGATTAAGTACACCGCAAATTCCAACGAAATGTTGCGGTGATCCCATATTATTCTCTAAAGGCATTACAACGCCTATAGCCTCAATAGCAAAAATCACAATACTTATACAAGTAGGCAGTGTAGCAATAGATGAAGGCACATAATCACGTTCAGTAACTTTTGGTAAATCTTGTACAAGATAATAGAATGTAATTCCCAATCCTAATGCCATAAAAACATTAGCAACCATCGATACAGGTGCTAAATACTTCAAATTTGGTACATAAGCTAATAGAACAATTGGTATTAATAATAATGCAATTGTTATTCGTTCATCGAATTTTCCCATATGTTCAAATGCAACATAATTGAAATTCTTCGCCATAATTACAGCATAACAACTGCACGTTGTAAAATACGTTATAAATAAACTCCAATCAATTATTGCTTTGGCCCATGGAGCATATGGACGGGCCCATTTTGGACCTCTTAAACACGCCTCTTCAGCCACATCCGAAAAACTCAATTTCGTTTTACCTGATTTTCGATATAGTGCATGGGCACATTCAACCTATTCAAAACAAAAACAACAACAAATAAATCAAACAATTTTCTATAAATAACTATACTGATTTACCAAAATGTAAGCACAATGTGTGCAAATTGCTGATACAATAATTGTTGCGAAAATACCAACAATTAAACCGGAAGCTTGAAATGCAGCCGGCATTGATAAAATGCCAGTACCTAAAGATGCTTTAAGTAGATGAGTTAAAGTACCACAATCACTAACCGGATGTTCTACAATTCGGGCTTTAAACGGATCAAACTCAGCTACACCAGCTTCAATATCATTGGATTGTTTTTCCGGTTTGTAACTACAAAAAAATCCAGCATTATTCTCGTTAATTTCAGCTGTAAAAGACAACTTACATGTAAGTGGTGCCGTTGATTGCCGGCTGGTCGGACGGCAAAAATTTATCCATTTCCGTATCGCCATTTGGAGTTTTTTCAGTCTGAAATTTGATTATTTATAATTCTATAACCAAAAATGTTCACACGAAATCACAAACGAACGTAGGTCCGCACTTGATGCATACGATTTTGAAATTGCAAAATTCATTCGTTTTGTGGTTAGAGTTACGTTAATTCTACACTATTGCAAAAATTAATTGATTCTGCTATTATTTCCTGAGTATCGAATTTGCGAAATTTTATCCAAATCATTTATGACTAAATTTATTTATTAATATTTATGTAGAATTATAAAAAATTATAGCCGATTGTGATTCCAATATTGAATCAATGCTAACGGACCAATTGGGAGTGAGGAAACAAATGATTTCGAAATTCAAATTTTTTTGAAGGCTGTTCCACAAAAATTGTGAATAATTATTTTTAAAAATACATATATGTAATCTCAATTATAGGTGACAACAAAACAATATAAAAAATTGATAAGTTATCACGAAATTTATTATTATTTCATAAGCGCCAATTTTAATTGCAAATAAAAAATAGGATGCATATGATATTCTTTAGAATACGCAAGAGAAAAAAACGAAATAAAAATACGTCGCATTAAAAAAACAATTTTTTATTATTAATATAATACGATTAAGTATATCACTTACCATTTTGAATCAATATTTGGTCAGTTTATCACAACCAAAACCACGATCCGGTAATCTGTAAATAACACAAGAGGAAAAGATTAATTTTTGGAAAATACACCAGGAAAATTTTCTAAATATTTGGCTTGCTATTTATGGTGAGTTGGTGTTGAGTGAGAACAAATTGGGAAATTGGCAATTTTTACAAACTAAACGCAAAAATTGCAACTTCAATAAAACAGCGATAATCTTAAATTTTATTGTTAGTAACTCAATATTTTTATTGACAAATAACCGGCGACGTTTGAACAATTATAATTATTATTTTATTTAATTTATGCAAAAATAGTTGTTGCTAAGAGTAAAAACGATTATTTACCTCTATGAAGGATTATTTTTAAAACTGTTCGCTACTAAAACAAATACCGAATGTCTCTATTTACAAAATTGACCACTTATTATATATTGTATAATTATCAATACATGATTTTGATAATTATAGTCTTCGACTGATAATAGTTTTAAGTCATAGGAGATTTGCTGTTCGTTATCAGTTATCTGTAATTATTATAATGATGTTGATTATTTATTGACCCTTTTTCCTCGGTTTGGGGTCATCGAGTCATCATGGAGCCACTATATTTGATATTGTATGATTCACAGGTTTTTCTGGACAATACTGTAATAGAAATGGATAATTTGATTCTATATTTAACCCTTTTGTTTGACCATTTTGATATTTTTTCGATATTCATACAAAGAAAAATTATTTATTCAAACAAAGTGATAATTCGCATTAGTTTAAAGTTCATGGTATTATCTAGATAAATCATCAATTTTCTTGTTTCGAAATTCAATTATTTGCAATTTATCTACCTTATTACGTTAGAAGGTCAAAATTTGCGCGTTGTCATTGTTTGTTATCGAAAACTAAGAGCGAATAATATATTTTTCTCTTCTAGTTACAAAAATTTTCCAATAATAAATTTCATTGAATTGCAATGAAACTGTCTTTGTTGATAGAAAAATGCAATGCAATAGATGATAATGGAAAAATTGATAAGCAGAATCACCACACGTGCTTATTATTCGCCACGACTCCATTCATCAGGCCATTGATTTATGGATTATGATCCCGACTTATTGAATTATTCCGCTGATAAAACCAAATCAATAAAAAATATTATTAATGTCTATATTTAATTAATAAATAATTTGATACACATTATTTTTTCAATTAATTCATTAATAATTGTGAAAGTTGTTGACCTAAAGATTGATTGAAAATTAATAATCTGCTATTATTCCACCCTTTATCGTTTACATAAAAAATCAAAAGAAAACAATTTACGCGTGTAATTCAGCTGCTTTAATAATTAATTGAGGGATTATTTCGATCGTTATCGAATAAATAAATAATTACTTGATAGAATATTTCAAATAATCAGTGGCGTACTGATACTATTTTTGACAGATAATAACACGAAATGTCCCTAGATTAAAATCAGCCAAACAATTGATAAGGAACCAAAATATTTACTATCAAACAGTCAATTATAGTGAAGTAGTGTATAAATAGAGTTTAGTGATCTCGATTATGTCATCAATGCAGATTTTTACAGTTTTAAAGTCTATTGTCTTGCTTTATAAGAGAATTCGACCGATTCCAGTCGCGCCAACCTAAAATAGAATTCCTGGAAATTACGTTTTGGCATACTCGAAATTTCCAATAACAATTAAGAATTCAGGTGTGTTTCGCAACAATTCCCAAAAATGACGCAATTTTACTTATATTTGTGCCGTTCTGCTAAACGAACTATAATTTCAGGTGTTTGGTTGTTTAAATATAAAAGTTCAACATTTTAAAATAGAGTTCTAATAAATAAATGGATAAATGACCATGAATTTATAGTAATAGTAAATCACTAGAGAGAATAATCTCGAGGCGCCTAAATCATGATGCATTCACGAATTCTATCTAAACTCGTATCTATTTTTAGGATTTCTCCCAATACTTTAAATATAAAATGGAATCGTAGCAAATTCGTCGAGACTACACCATAGACGGTTTGTCTACAGATTAATTAATCGAATTGGAACATAATTGAAATTAAAATTTCGCTGTGAAATATGCGGCATTCCTTCGGCTTCGCTATAAATGGTGGAAACCTTCAAAGATTGTAACAACAGTAATTTGATCTATGTCGGTTTTAATTAAACAGGATGGACTTATTAGAGGCCATTAAGAAATTTTTAGCTATAAAATTACGTATTAATTCGAATAATTTTCGGATTTATTCGAGACCGTTGAGAAATTTTTAGTCAAAAAATTACGTATTATTCCGAATAGTTTTTGTTGGGTATTTTTCCGAAGTGTGGGTGTTCAAAAAAAAAAATGAAGGTGCCAGTTTAAAATTTACATCAATTTTCTATTGTTGAGACCTTCTACAATCTATTATTATTGTAATTTATTACCGTAGGATGTAAATATTGATCAACTAAACAAATAAAAGAAGATAAACTCTATTTTGAGTGAATTAAAGTCGAATGTACACGAAATAATTTTCGTTCAATCTCAATTATTAATCCAATAAGCCACCTTAATAATTCAGTTTATCATTTATCAAATATGATGCAATCGTAAATTTTGTCAAGTCATCTTTACACCTAAAATCCAATTATTATTGTTATAATAAGATATAAACAATTTGTAATTAATGCAAAATAGCCATGTGAAATTATAATTTCAAATCACGTTGGCGGAAATTTTTGTTATTCATAGAAAAACTGACCTGTTGAAATATTGATCGATTGGCTAAGGATAACAGTCAATAATTGACGATAATCAAAGAAAATTCAAGAAATTACACGTTTAGTTGTAAAATTTACGACGGAAATTCGCGCTATTATCATTCATATTTATCGATAAGAATTTACATCATTCTTAGATGAATAAAGCGGTATTGAATTCACAACACAACAATTTGTTGTACATCTAAATATTGATAATTCGAGTAAATAAATATTCGCATTGAGAGAGTATTGAGCGCCGGCTATGCGGCCACATGTCAATTCGCCACGTGGTTTCGATGATATCTCGAAAAAAAGAAATCAATAAATTTTCGCGTTAATAATTCCGAAAAGAGCCCATTTCCGATAATAAAGCTCGATTATTGTGATCTGAACCGGTTGTAATAATTCTTGTAAAAGCTGATGTAACACCGCAACATATTGCTAGACAGGTGAGCTTTACGATTTCGTGAGCTTTCAAAGCGACTAGCGCGCGCTAAATTCCAATAAACAAAATCCAATACGACTCTTCTTATCAATTATTTGTTTTAATCAAAATCATAAATAATATAAATAAAAATAATTTAATTTATTACCACACACAAATCGTTAATTAATACGATAATTGTTAATTTGGAGCACGTTACACAACTTTCCATACAGACAACACTTGAAACTCTGGCTTAGGAATATGGGTTGTGTTGAAAATTTTACCGACTTCTCCCACTTGTTTTATTACCAATATTTAGCGCATGTCTATTTCAAATTTACGATGAATTTCAGAAATTTAATTCGAAACCAACCAAATTACTTCTTTTTCTTGCCTTTTTTATTTTTGCCTTTCGTTTCCAATCCTATATCCTTTTTATCATATTGACAATCTCGACTTTCTTTCCGCGGTTTCGGTTTATAACATGGAAATTTCGGTGTTGTTAATTCTAATTCGATGTTGTTCTGTTTTTGGTCCATATGCGCCGACTTTTTGCCCACACGCAATATAAATACCTCGTTATCAGGATCAGTAATCTCTTTTTTGGTTAACGGTGCGTCTCCGACTAAATTATTAACAGTTCCATCGCCCTAAAACAATTAGAAAAATTCTATTTACTAATTGAAGTTTTTTAAATTTGTTAGTTATTTGAGATTCGAAAGCCTTCTTCACAATTGGGCTCCTTCCAAATTCTTTCTATGTTTGATAGAAGTTGGAATTGTGCCCTTTCAGCGGAATGATTCAAAAGCCTTAATATAATTTCAGAGATTTATTTCAACGATTATTATTGTTCCTGGACATATTGATACATAAGGCGTTTGGGTGTATGATTGCTTCGAATTTACGAGAAGTTGGACCACCCACCTGTCCGGCTCTGTTCCCATTTTGGTTCATGGAACAAGAGGGATCACATCCACTCGGCATACCATTGTTGGGTGGCATTTGGGGCCTTCCCATATTGCTTTGGTTACGATTTTGGGGAGCTTGGCCGCATTCCGGACATTGTTGCATTGAACCCATTGTGGCCATTATTGATGATGGTGGTGGTGGTGATGGTACTTGACACTCGTTACATGGCGTTGTCATTTGTCTTCCAACTGATGATGGTGGTGGTGGGGGTGGTTGTGCAAATGATTGAGGCGATTTTCCACCACCACAACAACCACAACCTTGATTTTGATTATCGAGTAGATTACTAGTTGTATTACCGA